>CANNZV010004255.1:0-28398 GCA_947561585.1 Caprella mutica
ATAGATCCTATACTGTAGATAGATCCATTGCTGTAGATAGATATTTTGCTGTAAATAGATCCTTTGCTGTAGATAGATCCTTTGCTGTAGATAGATCCTTTACTGTAGCTAGATTCTTTGCTGTAAATAGATTCTTTGTTGTAGATAGAACCTTTGCTGTAGATAGATCCTTTGCTGTAGATAGATCTTTCGCTGTAGATAAATCCTTTTCTGTAGATAGATCCTTTTCTGTAGATAGATCCTTTACTGTAGATAAAAGCTTTGCTGTAGATAGATCCCACACAGTAAATAGATCCTCTGCTGTAGATAGATCCTTTGCTGTAGATAGATCCTTTGCTGTAGATAAATCCTTTTCTGTAGATAAATCCTTTGCTGTAGATAGATCCTTTGCTGTAGATAGATACTTTCCTATAGATAGATCCTTTGCTGTAGATAGATCCTTTGCAGAATATAGAACTTTTGCTGTTACTAGATCTTTTGCTGTAGATAGATGCTTTGCTGTAGATAGATCCTTTGCTGTAGATAGAGCCTTTACTGTAGATATAATTTTTGCTGTAGATAGATTCTTTTTTGTAGATAGATCGTTTGCTGTAGATAGATCCTTTGTAGTAGATAGATCCTTTACTGTAGATATATCCCATATTGTAGATAGATCTTTTGCTGTAGATAGATCCTTAACTGTAAATGGATTCTTTGCTGTAGATAGATCCCTTGCTGTAGATTGATCATATGATGTAGATAGATCCTTTACTGTAGATAGATCCTTTGATGTAGATAGATCCTTTCCTGTAGATAGATCCTTTCCTGTAGATAGATCCTTTGCTGTAGATAGAACTTTTGCTGTAAATAGATCTTTTGCTGCAGATAGATCCTTTGCTGTTTATAGATCCTTTCCTGTAGATGGATCCTTTGCTGTATATAGCTACTTTACTGTAGATAGATCCTTTGCTGTGGATTGATTTTTTGCTGTATATTGATCCTTTGCTGTAGATAGATCCTTTGCTGTTGATAGATTCTTTGCTGAACATAGATTCTTTGCTGTATATTGATTCTTTGTTGTAGATAGATCTTTTGCTGTGGACAGATCATTCGCTGTAGATAAATTCTTTTCTGTAGATAGATCCTTTTCTGTAGATATATCCATTACTGTTGATAAAACCTTTGCTGTTGATAGATCCCATACTGTAAATAGATCCTTAGCTGTAGAGAGATACTTTGCTGTAGAAAGATCCTCTGCTGTAGAAAGATTCTTTGCTGAACATAGATTCTTTGCTGTAGATAGATTCTTTGTTGTAGATAGATCCTTTGAAGTGGACAGATCCTTTGCAGTAAATAGATCCTTTACTGTAGATATATCTTTTGCTGTAGATGGATCTTTTGCAGTAGATAGATCCTTCGCTGAAGATATATCGTTTATTGTAGATAGATCCTTTGCTGTAGATAGATCCTATACTGTAGATAGATCCCTTGCTGTAGATAGATCCTTTGCTGTAGATAGATCCTTTGGTGTAGATAGATCCTTTGCTGTAGATAGATCATTTACTGTAGCTAGATTCTTTGCTGTAAAAATAGATTCTTTGTTGTAGATAGATCCTTTGCTGTAGATAGATCCTTTGCTGTAGATAGATCTTTCGCTGTAGATAAATCCTTTTCTGTAGATAGATCCTTTTCTGTAGATAGATCCTTTACTGTAGATAAAAGCTTAGCTGTAGATAGATCCCATACACTAAATAGATCCTCTGCTGTAGATAGATCCTTTGCTGTAGATAGATCCTTTGCTGTAGATAAATCCTTTTCTGTAGATAAATCCTTTGCTGTAGATAGATCCTTCGCTGTAGATAGATACTTTCCTAAAGATAGATCCTTTGCTGTAGATAGATCCTTTGCAGAATATAGAACTTTTGCTGTTACTAGATCTTTTGCTGTAGATAGATCCTTTGCTGTGGATAGATGCTTTGCTGTAGATAGATCCTTTGCTGTAGATAGAGCCTTTACTGTTGATATAATTTTTGCTGTAGATAGATTCTTTGTTGTAGATAGATCGTTTGCTGTAGATAGATCCTTTGTAGTAGATAGATCCTTTACTGTAGATATATCCCATATTGTAGATAGATCTTTTGCTGTAGATAGATCCTTAACTGTAAATGGATTCTTTGCTGTAGATAGATCCCTTGCTGTAGATTGATCATATGATGTAGATAGATCCTTTACTGTAGATAGATCCTTTGATGTAGATAGATCCTTTCCTGTAGATAGATCCTTTCCTGTAGATAGATCCTTTGCTGTAGATAGAATTTTTGCTGTAAATAGATCTTTTGCTGCAGATAGATCCTTTGCTGTTTATAGATCCTTTCCTGTAGATGGATCCTTTGCTGTATATAGCTACTTTACTGTAGATAGATCCTTTGCTGTGGATTGATTTTTTGCTGTATATTGATCCTTTGCTGTAGATAGATCCTTTGCTGTTGATAGATTCTTTGCTGAACATAGATTCTTTGCTGTATATTGATTCTTTGTTGTAGATAGATCTTTTGCTGTGGACAGATCATTCGCTGTAGATAAATTCTTTTCTGTAGATAGATCCTTTTCTGTAGATATATCCATTACTGTTGATAAAACCTTTGCTGTTGATAGATCCCATACTGTAAATAGATCCTTAGCTGTAGAGAGATACTTTGCTGTAGAAAGATCCTCTGCTGTAGAAAGATTCTTTGCTGAACATAGATTCTTTGCTGTAGATAGATTCTTTGTTGTAGATAGATCCTTTGAAGTGGACAGATCCTTTGCAGTAAATAGATCCTTTACTGTAGATATATCTTTTGCTGTAGATGGATCTTTTGCAGTAGATAGATCCTTCGCTGAAGATATATCGTTTATTGTAGATAGATCCTTTGCTGTAGATAGATCCTATACTGTAGATAGATCCCTTGCTGTAGATAGATCCTTTGCTGTAGATAGATCCTTTGGTGTAGATAGATCCTTTGCTGTAGATAGATCATTTACTGTAGCTAGATTCTTTGCTGTAAATAGATTCTTTGTTGTAGATAGATCCTTTGCTGTAGATAGATCCTTTGCTGTAGATAGATCTTTCGCTGTAGATAAATCCTTTTCTGTAGATAGATCCTTTTCTGTAGATAGATCCTTTACTGTAGATAAAAGCTTTGCTGTAGATAGATCCCATACACTAAATAGATCCTCTGCTGTAGATAGATCCTTTGCTGTAGATAGATCCTTTGCTGTAGATAAATCCTTTTCTGTAGATAAATCCTTTGCTGTAGATAGATCCTTCGCTGTAGATAGATACTTTCCTAAAGATAGATCCTTTGCTGTAGATAGATCCTTTGCAGAATATAGAACTTTTGCTGTTACTAGATCTTTTGCTGTAGATAGATCCTTTGCTGTGGATAGATGCTTTGCTGTAGATAGATCCTTTGCTGTAGATAGAGCCTTTACTGTTGATATAATTTTTGCTGTAGATAGATTCTTTGTTGTAGATAGATCGTTTGCTGTAGATAGATCCTTTGTAGTAGATAGATCCTTTACTGTAGATATATCCCATATTGTAGATAGATCTTTTGCTGTAGATAGATCCTTAACTGTAAATGGATTCTTTGCTGTAGATAGATCCCTTGCTGTAGATTGATCATATGATGTAGATAGATCCTTTACTGTAGATAGATCCTTTCCTGTAGATAGATCCTTTGCTGTAGATAGAACTTTTGCTGTAAATAGATCTTTTGCTGCAGATAGATCCTTTGCTGTTTATAGATCCTTTCCTGTAGATGGATCCTTTGCTGTATATAGCTACTTTACTGTAGATAGATCCTTTGCTGTGGATTGATTTTTTGCTGTAGATTGATCCTTTGCTGTAGATAGATCCTTTGCTGTTGATAGATTCTTTGCTGAACATAGATTCTTTGCTGTATATAGATTCTTTGTTGTAGATAGATCCTTTGCTGTGGACAGATCATTTGCAGTAAATAGATCCTTTACTGTAGATAGATCGTTTGCTGTAGATGGATTCTTTGCTGTAGATAGATCCTTCGCTGTAGATATATCGTTTATTGTAGATAGATCCTTTGCTGTAGATAGATCCTATACTGTAGATAGATCCCTTGCTGTAGATAGATCCTTTGCTGTAGATAGATCCTTTGCTGTAGATAGATCCTTTGCTGTAGATAGATCCTTTACTGTAGATAGATTTTTTGCTGTAGATAGATTCTTTGTTGTAGATAGACCCTTTGCTGTAGATAGATCTTTTGTAGTAGATAGATAATTTATTGTAGATAGATCCACTGATGTAAATAGATCAAAGATCCTTTGCTATAAATAAATATATAAATCCTTTGCCGTAGATAGATCATTTGCTGTAGATAGATCCTTCGCTGTAGATAGATCCTTCGCTGTAGATAAATCCTTTTCTGTAGATAGATCCTTTTCTGTAGATAGATCCTTTACTGTAGATAAAAGCTTTGCTGTAGATAGATCCCATACAGTAAAATGGATCTTTGCTGTAAATAGATCTTTTGCTGTAGATAGATCCTTTGCTGTAGATAAATCCTTTTCTGTAGATAAATCCTTTGCTGTAGATAGATCCTTTGCTGTAGATAGATACTTTCCTGTAGATAGATCCTTTGCTGTAGATAGATCCTTTGCAGAATATAGAACTTTTGCTGTTACTAGATCCTTTACTGTAGATAGATCATTTGCTGTAGATGGATCCTTTGCTGTAGATAGATCCTTTACTGTCGATAGATCCCTTGCTGTAGATAAATCCTTTTCTGTATATAAATCCTTTGCTGTAGATAGATCCTTTGCTGTAGATAGATACTTTCCTGTTGATAGATCCCTTGCTGTTGATAGATCCTTTGCAGAATATAGAACTTTTGCTGTTACTAGATCTTTTGCTGTATATAGATCCTTTGCTCTTGATAGATCCTTGACTGTAGATAGATCATTTGCTGTAGATGGATCCTTTGCTGTAGATAGATCCTTTACTGTCGATAGATCCCTTGCTGTAGATAGATTCTTTGCTGTAGATAGATCCTTTGCTGTTGATAGATTCTTTGCTGAACATAGATTCTTTGCTGTAGATAGATTCTTTGTTGTAGATAGATCTTTTGTTGTGGACAGATTCTTTGCAGTAAATAGATCCTTCACTGTAGATAGATCCTTTGCTGTAGATGGATCCTTTGCTGTAGATAGATCCTTCGCTGTAGATTTATCGTTTATTGTAGATAGATCATTTGCTGTAGATAGATCCTATACTGTAGATAGATCCATTGCTGTAGATAGATCCTTTGCTGTAGATAGATCCTTTGCTGTAAATAGATCCTTTGCTGTAGATAGATCCTTTACTGTAGATAGATTTTTTGCTGTAGATAGATTCTTTGTTGTAGATAGATCCTTTGCTGCAGATAGATCTTTTGTAATAGATAGATCATTTATTATAGATAAATCCACTGATGTAAATAGATCAAAGATCCTTTTCTATAAATAAATATATAAATCCTTTGCCGTAGATTGATCCCTTGCTGTAGATAAATCCTTCGCTGTAGATAAATCCTTTTCTGTAGATAGATCCTTTTCTGTAGATAGATCCTTTACTGTAGATAAAAGCTTTGCTGTAGATAGATATCATACAGTAAAATGGATCTTTGCTGTAGATAGATCTTTTGCTGTGGACAGATCCTTCGCTGTAGATAAATTCTTTTCTGTAGATAGATCCATTACTGTTGATAAAACCTTTGCTGTTGATAGATCCCATCCTGTAAATAGATCCTTTGCTGTAGAGAGATACTTTGCTGTAGAAAGATCCTTCACTGTAGATAGATCTTTTGCTGTAGATGGATCCTTTGCAGTAGATAGATCCTTCGCTGAAGATATATCGTTTATTGTAGATAGATCCTTTGCTGAAGATAGATCCTATACTGTAGATAGATCCCTTGCTGTAGATAGATATTTTGCTGTAAATAGATCCTTTGCTGTAGATAGATCCTTTGTTGTAGATAGATCCTTCACTGTAGCTAGATTCTTTGCTGTAAATAGATTCTTTGTTGTAGATAGATCCTTTGCTGTAGATAGATCCTTTGCTGTAGATAGATCTTTCGCTGTAGATAAATCCTTTTCTGTAGATAGATCCTTTTCTGTAGATAGATCCTTTACTGTAGATAAAACCTTTGCTGTAGATAGATCCCATACAGTAAAATGGATCTTTGCTGTAGATAGATCTTTTGCTGTAGATAGATCCTTTGTGTAGATAAATCCTTTTCTGTAGATAAATCCTTTGCTGTAGAAAGATCCTTTGCTGTAGATAGATACTTTCCTGTAGATAGATCCTTTGCTGTAGATAGATCCTTTGCAGAATATAGAACTTTTGCTGTTACTAGATCCTTTACTGTAGATAGATCATTTGCTGTATATAGCTACTTTACTGTAGATAGATCCTTTGCTGTGGATTGATTTTTTGCTGTAGATTGATCCTTTGCTGTAGATAGATCCTTTGCTGTTGATAGATTCTTTGCTGAACATAGATTCTTTGCTGTATATAGATTCTTTGTTGTAGATAGATCCTTTGCTGTGGACAGATCATTTGCAGTAAATAGATCCTTTACTGTAGATAGATCGTTTGCTGTAGATGGATTCTTTGCTGTAGATAGATCCTTCGCTGTAGATATATCGTTTATTGTAGATAGATCCTTTGCTGTAGATAGATCCTATACTGTAGATAGATCCCTTGCTGTAGATAGATCCTTTGCTGTAGATAGATCCTTTGCTGTAGATAGATCCTTTGCTGTAGATAGATCCTTTACTGTAGATAGATTTTTTGCTGTAGATAGATTCTTTGTTGTAGATAGACCCTTTGCTGTAGATAGATCTTTTGTAGTAGATAGATAATTTATTGTAGATAGATCCACTGATGTAAATAGATCAAAGATCCTTTGCTATAAATAAATATATAAATCCTTTGCCGTAGATAGATCATTTGCTGTAGATAGATCCTTCGCTGTAGATAGATCCTTCGCTGTAGATAAATCCTTTTCTGTAGATAGATCCTTTTCTGTAGATAGATCCTTTACTGTAGATAAAAGCTTTGCTGTAGATAGATCCCATACAGTAAAATGGATCTTTGCTGTAAATAGATCTTTTGCTGTAGATAGATCCTTTGCTGTAGATAAATCCTTTTCTGTAGATAAATCCTTTGCTGTAGATAGATCCTTTGCTGTAGATAGATACTTTCCTGTAGATAGATCCTTTGCTGTAGATAGATCCTTTGCAGAATATAGAACTTTTGCTGTTACTAGATCCTTTACTGTAGATAGATCATTTGCTGTAGATGGATCCTTTGCTGTAGATAGATCCTTTACTGTCGATAGATCCCTTGCTGTAGATAAATCCTTTTCTGTATATAAATCCTTTGCTGTAGATAGATCCTTTGCTGTAGATAGATACTTTCCTGTTGATAGATCCCTTGCTGTTGATAGATCCTTTGCAGAATATAGAACTTTTGCTGTTACTAGATCTTTTGCTGTATATAGATCCTTTGCTCTTGATAGATCCTTGACTGTAGATAGATCATTTGCTGTAGATGGATCCTTTGCTGTAGATAGATCCTTTACTGTCGATAGATCCCTTGCTGTAGATAGATTCTTTGCTGTAGATAGATCCTTTGCTGTTGATAGATTCTTTGCTGAACATAGATTCTTTGCTGTAGATAGATTCTTTGTTGTAGATAGATCTTTTGTTGTGGACAGATTCTTTGCAGTAAATAGATCCTTCACTGTAGATAGATCCTTTGCTGTAGATGGATCCTTTGCTGTAGATAGATCCTTCGCTGTAGATTTATCGTTTATTGTAGATAGATCATTTGCTGTAGATAGATCCTATACTGTAGATAGATCCATTGCTGTAGATAGATCCTTTGCTGTAGATAGATCCTTTGCTGTAAATAGATCCTTTGCTGTAGATATATCCTTTACTGTAGATAGATTTTTTGCTGTAGATAGATTCTTTGTTGTAGATAGATCCTTTGCTGCAGATAGATCTTTTGTAATAGATAGATCATTTATTATAGATAAATCCACTGATGTAAATAGATCAAAGATCCTTTGCTATAAATAAATATATAAATCCTTTGCCGTAGATTGATCCCTTGCTGTAGATAAATCCTTCGCTGTAGATAAATCCTTTTCTGTAGATAGATCCTTTTCTGTAGATAGATCCTTTACTGTAGATAAAAGCTTTGCTGTAGATAGATATCATACAGTAAAATGGATCTTTGCTGTAGATAGATCTTTTGCTGTGGACAGATCCTTCGCTGTAGATAAATTCTTTTCTGTAGATAGATCCATTACTGTTGATAAAACCTTTGCTGTTGATAGATCCCATCCTGTAAATAGATCCTTTGCTGTAGAGAGATACTTTGCTGTAGAAAGATCCTTCACTGTAGATAGATCTTTTGCTGTAGATGGATCCTTTGCAGTAGATAGATC
Source organism: Caprella mutica (assembly GCA_947561585.1). Classification (NCBI taxonomy): domain Eukaryota; kingdom Metazoa; phylum Arthropoda; class Malacostraca; order Amphipoda; family Caprellidae; genus Caprella; species Caprella mutica. The sequence goes on from CANNZV010004255.1 coordinate 8,493, forward strand.
CTTCGCTGAAGATATATCGTTTATTGTAGATAGATCCTTTGCTGAAGATAGATCCTATACTGTAGATAGATCCCTTGCTGTAGATAGATATTTTGCTGTAAATAGATCCTTTGCTGTAGATAGATCCTTTGTTGTAGATAGATCCTTCACTGTAGCTAGATTCTTTGCTGTAAATAGATTCTTTGTTGTAGATAGATCCTTTGCTGTAGATAGATCCTTTGCTGTAGATAGATCTTTCGCTGTAGATAAATCCTTTTCTGTAGATAGATCCTTTTCTGTAGATAGATCCTTTACTGTAGATAAAACCTTTGCTGTAGATAGATCCCATACAGTAAAATGGATCTTTGCTGTAGATAGATCTTTTGCTGTAGATAGATCCTTTGTGTAGATAAATCCTTTTCTGTAGATAAATCCTTTGCTGTAGATAGATCCTTTGCTGTAGATAGATACTTTCCTGTAGATAGATCCTTTGCTGTAGATAGATCCTTTGCAGAATATAGAACTTTTGCTGTTACTAGATCCTTTACTGTAGATAGATCATTTGCTGTAGATGGATCCTTTGCTGTAGATAGATCCTTTACTGTCGATAGATCCCTTGCTGTAGATAAATCCTTTTCTGTATATAAATCCTTTGCTGTAGATAGATCCTTTGCTGTAGATAGATACTTTCCTGTTGATAGATCCTTTGCTGTTGATAGATCCTTTGCAGAATATAGAACTTTTGCTGTTACTAGATCTTTTGCTGTATATAGATCCTTTGCTCTTGATAGATCCTTGACTGTAGATAGATCATTTGCTGTAGATGGATCCTTTGCTGTAGATAGATCCTTTACTGTCGATAGATCCCTTGCTGTAGATAGATTCTTTGCTGTAGATAGATCCTTTGCTGTTGATAGATTCTTTGCTGAACATAGATTCTTTGCTGTAGATAGATTCTTTGTTGTAGATAGATCTTTTGTTGTGGACAGATTCTTTGCAGTAAATAGATCCTTCACTGTAGATAGATCCTTTGCTGTAGATGGATCCTTTGCTGTAGATAGATCCTTCGCTGTAGATTTATCGTTTATTGTAGATAGATCATTTGCTGTAGATAGATCCTATACTGTAGATAGATCCATTGCTGTAGATAGATCCTTTGCTGTAGATAGATCCTTTGCTGTAAATAGATCCTTTGCTGTAGATAGATCCTTTACTGTAGATAGATTTTTTGCTGTAGATAGATTCTTTGTTGTAGATAGATCCTTTGCTGCAGATAGATCTTTTGTAATAGATAGATCATTTATTATAGATAAATCCACTGATGTAAATAGATCAAAGATCCTTTGCTATAAATAAATATATAAATCCTTTGCCGTAGATTGATCCCTTGCTGTAGATAAATCCTTCGCTGTAGATAAATCCTTTTCTGTAGATAGATCCTTTTCTGTAGATAGATCCTTTACTGTAGATAAAAGCTTTGCTGTAGATAGATATCATACAGTAAAATGGATCTTCGCTGTAGATAGATCTTTTGCTGTGGACAGATCCTTCGCTGTAGATAAATTCTTTTCTGTAGATAGATCCATTACTGTTGATAAAACCTTTGCTGTTGATAGATCCCATACTGTAAATAGATCCTTTGCTGTAGAGAGATACTTTGCTGTAGAAAGATCCTTCACTGTAGATAGATCTTTTGCTGTAGATGGATCCTTTGCAGTAGATAGATCTTTCGCTGAAGATATATCGTTTATTGTAGATAGATCCTTTGCTGAAGATAGATCCTATACTGTAGATAGATCCCTTGCTGTAGATAGATATTTTGCTGTAAATAGATCCTTTGCTGTAGATAGATCCTTTGCTGTAGATAGATCCTTTACTGTAGCTAGATTCTTTGCTGTAAATAGATTCTTTGTTGTAGATAGATCCTTTGCTGTAGATAGATCCTTTGCTGTAGATAGATCTTTCGCTGTAGATAAATCCTTTTCTGTAGATAGATCCTTTTCTGTAGATAGATCCTTTACTGTAGATAAAACCTTTGCTGTAGATAGATCCCATACAGTAAATAGATCCTCTGCTGTAGATAGATCCTTTGCTGTAGATAGATCCTTTGCTGTAGATAAATCCTTTTCTGTAGATAAATCCTTTGCTGTAGATAGATCCTTTGCTGTAGATAGATACTTTCCTATAGATAGATCCTTTGCTGTAGATAGATCCTTTGCAGAATATAGAACTTTTGCTGTTACTAGATCTTTTGCTGTAGATAGATGCTTTGCTGTAGATAGATCCTTTGCTGTAGATAGAGCCTTTACTGTAGATATAATTTTTGCTGTAGATAGATTCTTTTTTGTAGATAGATCGTTTGCTGTAGATAGATACTTTGTAGTAGATAGATCCTTTACTGTAGATATATCCCATATTGTAGATAGATCTTTTGCTGTAGATAGATCCTTAACTGTAAATGGATTCTTTGCTGTAGATAGATCCCTTGCTGTAGATAGATCCTTTGATGTAGATAGATCGTTTACTGTAGATAGATCCTTTCCTGTAGATAGATCCTTTGCTGTAGATAGAACTTTTGCTGTAAATAGATCTTTTGCTGCAGATAGATCCTTTGCTGTTTATAGATTCTTTCCTGTAGATGGATCCTTTGCTGTATATAGCTACTTTACTGTAGATAGATCCTTTGCTGTGGATTGATTTTTTCTGTATATTGATCCTTTGCTGTAGATAGATCTTTTGCTGTGGACAGATCATTCGCTGTAGATAAAGTCTTTTCTGTAGATAGATCCTTTTCTGTAGATATATCCATTACTGTTGATAAAACCTTTGCTGTTGATAGATCCCATACTGTAAATAGATCCTTTTCTGTAGAGAGATACTTTGCTGTAGAAAGATCCTCTGCTGTAGAAAGATTCTTTGCTGAACATAGATTCTTTGTTGTAGATAGATTCTTTGTTGTAGATAGATCCTTTGAAGTGGACAGATCCTTTGCAGTAAATAGATCCTTTACTGTAGATAGATCTTTTGCTGTAGATGGATCTTTTGCAGTAGATAGATCCTTCGCTGAAGATATATCGTTTATTGTAGATAGATCCTTTGCTGTAGATAAATCCTATACTGTAGATAGATCCCTTGCTGTAGATAGATCCTTTGCTGTAGATAGATCCTTTGGTGTAGATAGATCCTTTGCTGTAGATAGATCCTTTACTGTAGCTAGATTCTTTGCTGTAAATAGATTCTTTGTTGTAGATAGATCCTTTGCTGTAGATAGATCCTTTGCTGTAGATAGATCTTTCGCTGTAGATAAATCCTTTTCTGTAGATAGATCCTTTTCTGTAGATAGATCCTTTACTGTAGATAAAAGCTTTGCTGTAGATAGATCCCATACACTAAATAGATCCTCTGCTGTAGATAGATCCTTTGCTGTAGATAGATCCTTTGCTGTAGATAAATCCTTTTCTGTAGATAAATCCTTTGCTGTAGATAGATCCTTTGCTGTAGATAGATACTTTCCTATAGATAGATCCTTTGCTGTAGATAGATCCTTTGCAGAATATAGAACTTTTGCTGTTACTAGATCTTTTGCTGTATATAGATCCTTTGCTCTTGATAGATCCTTGACTGTAGATAGATCATTTGCTGTAGATGGATCCTTTGCTGTAGATAGATCCTTTACTGTCGATAGATCCCTTGCTGTAGATAGATCCTTTGCTGTGGATAGATGCTTTGCTGTAGATAGATCCTTTGCTGTAGATAGAGCCTTTACTGTAGATATAATTTTTGCTGTAGATAGATTCTTTGTTGTAGATAGATCGTTTGCTGTAGATAGATCCTTTGTAGTAGATAGATCCTTTGTAGTAGATAGATCCTGTACTGTAGATATATCCCATATTGTAGATAGATCTTTTGCTGTAGATAGATCCTTAACTGTAAATGGATTCTTTGCTGTAGATAGATCCCTTGCTGTAGATTGATCATATGATGTAGATAGATCCTTTACTGTAGATAGATCCTTTGATGTAGATAGATCCTTTCCTGTAGATAGATCCTTTCCTGTAGATAGATCCTTTGCTGTAGATAGAACTTTTGCTGTAAATAGATCTTTTGCTGCAGATAGATCCTTTGCTGTTTATAGATCCTTTCCTGTAAATAGATCCTATGCTGTAGATAGATCCTTTGCTGTAGGTAGATCCTATGCTGTAGATAGATCCTTTGCTGTAGATAGATCCTTTGCTGTAGATAGATCCTTTGCTGTAGATAGATCCTTTGCTGTTTATAGATCCTTTCCTGTAGATGGATCCTTTGCTGTATATACCTACTTTACTGTAGATAGATCCTTTGCTGTGGACAGATCCTTTGCAGTAAATAGATCCTTTACTGTAGATAGATCCTTTGCTGTAGATAGATCCTTCGCTGTAGATATATCGTTTATTGTAGATAGATCCTTTGCTGTAGATAGATCCTATACTGTAGATAGATCCCTTGCTGTAGATAGATCCTTTGCTGTAGATAGATCCTTTGCTGTAGATAGATCCTTTGCTGTAGATAGATCCTTTACTGTAGCTAGATTCTTTGCTGTAAATAGATTCTTTGTTGTAGATAGATCCTTTGCTGTAGATAGATCCTTTGCTGTAGATAGATCTTTCGCTGTAGATAAATCCTTTTCTGTAGATAGATCCTTTTCTGTAGATAGATCCTTTACTGTAGATAAAAGCTTTGCTGTAGATAGATCCCATACACTAAATAGATCCTCTGCTGTTGATAGATCCTTTGCTGTAGATAGATCCTTTGCTGTAGATAAATCCTTTTCTGTAGAAAAATCCTTTGCTGTAGATTGATCCTTTGCTGTAGATAGATACTTTCCTATAGATAGATCCTTTGCTGTAGATAGATCCTTTGCAGAATATAGAACTTTTGCTGTTACTAGATCTTTTGCTGTATATAGATCCTTTGCTCTTGATAGATCCTTGACTGTAGATAGATCATTTGCTGTAGATGGATCCTTTGCTGTAGATAGATCCTTTACTGTCGATAGATCCCTTGCTGTAGATAGATCCTTTGCTGTGGATAGATGCTTTGCTGTAGATAGATCCTTTGCTGTAGATAGAGCCTTTACTGTAGATATAATTTTTGCTGTAGATAGATTCTTTGTTGTAGATAGATCGTTTGCTGTAGATAGATCCTTTGTAGTAGATAGATCCTTTACTGTAGATATATCCCATATTGTAGATAGATCTTTTGCTGTAGATAGATCCTTAACTGTAAATGGATTCTTTGATGTAGATAGATCCCTTGCTGTAGATTGATCATATGATGTAGATAGATCCTTTACTGTAGATAGATCCTTTGATGTAGATAGATCCTTTCCTGTAGATAGATCCTTTCCTGTAGATAGATCCTTTGCTGTAGATAGAACTTTTGCTGTAAATAGATCTTTTGCTGCAGATAGATCCTTTGCTGTTTATAGATCCTTTCCTGTAGATAGATCCTTTGCTGTTGATAGATTCTTTGCTGAACATAGATTCTTTGCTGTATATAGATTCTTTGTTGTAGATAGATCCTTTGCTGTGGACAGATCATTTGCAGTAAATAGATCCTTTACTGTAGACAGATCCTTTGCTGAACATAGATTCTTTGCTGTAGATAGATTCTTTGCTGTAGATAGATTCTTTGTCGTAGATAGATCCTTTGCTGTGGACAGATCCTTTGCAGTAAATAGATCCTTTACTGTAGATAGATCGTTTGCTGTAGATGGATTCTTTGCTGTAGATAGATCCTTCGCTGTAGATATATCGTTTATTGTAGATAGATCCTTTGCTGTAGATAGATCCTATACTGTAGATAGATCCCTTGCTGTAGATACATCCTTTGCTGTAGATAGATCCTTTGCTGTAGATAGATCCTTTGCTGTAGATAGATCCTTAGCTGTAGATCGATCCTTCGCTGTAAATAGATCCTTTGCTGTAGATTGATCCTTCGCTACAAAAAGATCCATCAATGTAGATAGATCCTTTGCTGTAGATAGATCCAATGCTGTAGATAGATCCTTTGCTGTAGATAGATCCTTTGCTGTAGATTGATCCTTCGCTGTAAATAGATCCCTTACTGTAGATAGGTCCTTTGCTGTAGATAGATCCTTTGCTGTAGATTGATCCTTTGCTGAAGATAGATCCTTTGCTGTATTAGATCTTTTGCTGTAGATAGATCCTTTGCTGTAAATGGATCCTTTGGCAGTATAGAGTTCCTTTACTGCAGATGTATCCTTTGTTACAGATTGATCATTTGCTGTAGATACCTCCTTCGCTGTAGATAGATCCTTTGCTGTAAATAGATCACATATTGTAGATGAATCCTTTGCTGTAGATAGATCCTATTCTGTAGAAAGATCCTTTGCTGAAGATAGATCCTTTGCTGTAGATGGATCATTTGCTGTATATAAATCCTTTGCTGTAGATGGATCCTTTGCTGTAGATAGTTCTTTCACTGTAGAAAAATCCTTTGCTGTAGATTGATCCATTGCTGTAGATAGATCCTTTGTTGTAGATATATCCATTGCTGTAGATAGATCTTTTATAGTAGATAGAACATTTATCGTAGATAGATCCTTCGCTGTAGATAAATCCTTTTCTGTAGATAGATCCTTTTCTGTTGATAGATCCATTACTGTAGATAAAACCTTTGCTGTAGATAGATACCATAAAGTGAATAGATCCTTTGCTGTTGAGAGATCCTTTGCTTTAGAAAGATCCTCTACTGTAGAAAGATCTCCTGCTGTAAATAGATCCTTTGCTGTAGATAGATCCTTTACTGTAGCTAGATTCTTTGCTGTGAATAGATTCTTTGTTGTAGATAGATCCTTTGCTGTAGATAGATCCTTTGCTGTAGATAGATCTTTCGCTGTAGATAAATCCTTTTCTGTAGATAGATCCTTTTCTGTAGATAGATCCTTTACTGTAGATAAAAGCTTTGCTGTAGATAGATCCCATACACTAAATAGATCCTCTGCTGTAGATAGATCCTTTGCTGTAGATAGATCCTTTGCTGTAGATAAATCCTTCTCTGTAGATAAATCCTTTGCTGTAGATAGATCCTTTGCTGTAGATAGATACTTTCCTATAGATAGATCCTTTGTTGTAGATAGATCCTTTGCAGATAATAGAACTTTTGCTGTTACTAGATCTTTTGCTGTATATAGATCCTTTGCTCTTGATAGATCCTTGACTGTAGATAGATCATTTGCTGTAGATGGATCCTTTGCTGTAGATAGATCCTTTACTGTCGATAGATCCCTTGCTGTAGATAGATCCATTGCTGTGGATAGATGCTTTGCTGTAGATAGATCCTTTGCTGTAGATAGAGCCTTTACTGTAGATATAATTTTTGCTGTAGATAGATTCTTTGTTGTAGATAGATCGTTTGCTGTAGATAGATCCTTTGTAGTAGATAGATCCTTTACTGTAGATATATCCCATATTGTAGATAGATCTTTTGCTGTAGATAGATCCTTAACTGTAAATGGATTCTTTGCTGTAGATAGATCCCTTGCTGTAGATTGATCATATGATGTAGATAGATCCTTTACTGTAGATAGATCCTTTGATGTAGATAGATCCTTTCCTGTAGATAGATCCTTTCCTGTAGATAGATCCTTTGCTGTAGATAGAACTTTTGCTGTAAATAGATCTTTTGCTGCAGATAGATCCTTTGCTGTTTATAGATCCTTCCCTGTAGATGGATACTTTGCTGTATATAGCTACTTTACTGTAGATAGATCCTTTGCTGTGGATTGATTTTTTGCTGTAGATTGATCCTTTGCTGTAGATAGATCCTTTGCTGTTGATAGATTCTTTGCAAAACATAGATTCTTTGCTGTATATAGATTATTTGTTGTAGATAGATCCTTTGCTGTGGACAGATCATTTGCAGTAAATAGATCCTTTACTGTAGACAGATCCTTTGCTGAACATAGATTCTTTGCTGTAGATAGATTCTTTGCTGTAGATAGATTCTTTGTTGTAGATAGATCTTTTGCTGTGGACAGATCCTTTGCAGTAAATAGATCCTTTACTGTAGATAGATCGTTTGCTGTAGATGGATTCTTTGCTGTAGATAGATCCTTCGCTGTAGATATATCGTTTATTGTAGATAGATCCTTTGCTGTAGATAGATCCTATACTGTAGATAGATCCCTTGCTGTAGATAGATCCTTTGCTGTAGATAGATCCTTTGCTGTAGATAGATCCTTTGCTGAAGATAGATCCTTTAATGTAGATAGATTTTTTGCTGTAGATAGATTCTTTGTTGTAGATAGATCCTTTGCTGTAGATAGATCTTTTGTAGTAGATAGATAATTTATTGTAGATAGATCCACTGATGTAAATAGAACAAAGATCCTTTGCTATAAATAAATATATAAATCCTTTGCCGTAGATAGATCATTTGCTGTAGATAGATCCTTTGCTGTAGATAGATCCTTCGCTGTAGATAAATCCTTTTCTGTAAATAGATCCTTTTATGTAGATAGATCCTTTACTGTAGATAAAAGCTTTGCTGTAGATAGATCCCATACAGTAAAATGGATCTTTGCTGTAGATAGATCTTTTGCTGTAGATAGATCCTTTGCTGTAGATAAATCCTTTTCTGTAGATAAATCCTTTGCTGTAGATAGATCCTTTGCTGTAGATAGATACTTTCCTGTAGATAGATCCTTTGCTGTAGATAGATCCTTTGCAGAATATAGAACTTTTGCTGTTACTAGATCTTTTGCTGTATATAGATCCTTTGCTCTTGATAGATCCTTTACTGTAGATAGATCATTTGCTGTAGATGGATCCTTTGCTGTAGATAGATCCTTTACTGTCGATAGATCCCTTGCTGTAGATAAATCCTTTTCTGTATATAAATCCTTTGCTGTAGATAGATCCTTTGCTGTAGATAGTTACTTTCCTGTTGATAGATCCTTTGCTGTTGATAGATCCTTTGCAGAATATAGAACTTTTGCTGTTACTAGATCTTTTGCTGTATATAGATCCTTTGCTCTTGATAGATCCTTGACTGTAGATAGATCATTTGCTGTAGATGGATCCTTTGCTGTAGATAGATCCTTTACTGTCGATAGATCCCTTGCTGTAGATAGATTCTTTGCTGTTGATAGATCCTTTGCTGTTGATAGATTCTTTGCTGAACATAGATTCTTTGCTGTAGATAGATTCTTTGTTGTAGATAGATCTTTTGTTGTGAACAGATACTTTGCAGTAAATAGATCCTTCACTGTAGATAGATCCTTTGCTGTAGATGGATCCTTTGCTGTAGATAGATCCTTCGCTGTAGATTTATCGTTTATTGTAGATAGATCATTTGCTGTAGATAGATCCTATACTGTAGATAGATCCATTGCTGTAGATAGATCCTTTGCTGTAGATAGATCCTTTGCTGTAAATATATCTTTTGCTGTAGATAGATCCTTTACTGTAGATAGATTTTTTGCTGTAGATAGATTCTTTGTTGTAGATAGATCCTTTGCTGCAGATAGATCTTTTGTAATAGATAGATCATTTATTATAGATAGATCCACTGATGTAAATAGATCAAAGATCCTTTGCTATAAATAAATATATAAATCCTTTGTCGTAGATTGATCTCTTGCTGTAGATAAATCCTTCGCTGTAGATAAATCCTTTTCTGTTGATAGATCCTTTTCTGTAGATAGATCCTTTACTGTAGATAAAAGCTTTGCTGTAGATAGATATCATACAGTAAAATGGATCTTTGCTGTAGATAGATCTTTTGCTGTGGACAGATCCTTCGCTGTAGATAAATTCTTTTCTGTAGATAGATCCATTACTGTTGATAAAACCTTTGCTGTTGATAGATCCCATACTGTAAATAGATCCTTTGCTGTAGAGAGATACTTTGCTGTAAAAAGATCCTTTACTGTAGATAGATCTTTTGCTGTAGATGGATCCTTTGCAGTAGATAGATCCTTCGCTGAAGATATATCGTTTATTGTAGATAGATCCTTTGCTGAAGATAGATCCTATACTGTAGATAGATCCCTTGCTGTAGATAGATCCTTTGCTGTAAATTGATCCTTTGCTGTAGATAGATCCTTTGCTGTAGATAGATCCTTTGCTGTAGATAGATCCTTTGCTGTAGATAGATCCTTTGCTGTAGATTAATTCTTTTCTGTAGATAAATCCTTTGGTGTAGATAGATCCTTTGCTGTAGATAGATACTTTCCTGTAGATAGATCCTTTGCTGTAGATAGATCCTTTGCAGAATATGGAACTTTTGCTGTTACTAGATCTTTTGCTGTATATAGATCCTTTGCTCTTGATAGATCCTTGACTGTAGATAGATCATTTGCTGTAGATGGATCCTTTGCTGTAGATAGATCCTTTACTGTCGATAGATCCCTTGCTGTAGATAGATCCTTTGCTGTAGATAGATGCTTTGCTGTAGATAGATGCTTTGCTGTAGATAGATCCTTTGCTGTAGATAGAGCCTTTACTGTAGATATAATTTTTGCTGTAGATAGATTCTTTGTTGTAGATAGATCGTTTGCTGTAGATAGATCCTTTGTAGTAGATAGATCCTTTACTGTAGATATATCCCATATTGTAGATAGATCTTTTGCTGTAGATAGATCCTTAACTGTAAATAGATTCTTTGCTGTAGATAGATCCCTTGCTGTAGAGTGATCATATGATGTAGATAGATCCTTTACTGTAGATAGATCCTTTGCTGTAGATAGATCCTTTCCTGTAGATAGATCCTTTCCTGTAGATAGATCCTTTGCTGTAGATAGAACTTTTGCTGTAAATAGATCTTTTGCTGTAGATAGATCCTTTGATGTTTATAGATCCTTTCCTGTAGATGGATCCTTTGCTGTATATAGCTACTTTACTGTAGATAAATCCTTTGCTGTGGATTGATTTTTTGCTGTTGATTGATCCTTTGCTGTAGATAGATCCTTTGCTGTTGATAGATTCTTTGCTGAACATAGATTCTTTGCTGTAGATAGATTCTTTGCTGTAGATAGATTCTTTGTTGTAGATAGATCCTTTGCTGTGGACAGATCCTTTGCAGTAAATAGATCCTTTACTGTAGATAGATCGTTTGCTGTAGATGGATTCTTTGCTGTAGATAGATCCTTCGCTGTAGATATATCGTTTATTGTAGATAGATCCTTTGCTGTAGATAGATCCTATACTGTAGATAGATCCCTTGCTGTAGATAGATCCTTTGCTGTAGATAGATCCTTTGCTGTAGATAGATCCTTTGCTGTAGATAGATCCTTTACTGTAGATAGATTTTTTGCTGTAGATAGATTCTTTGTTGTAGATAGATCCTTTGCTGTAGATAGATCTTTTGTAGTAGATAGATAATTTATTGTAGATAGATCCACTGATGTAAATAGATCAAAGATCCTTTGCTATAAATAAATATATAAATCCTTTGCCGTAGATAGATCCTTTGCTGTAGATAGATCCTTTGCTGTAGATAGATCCTTCGCTGTAGATAAATCCTTTTCTGTAGATAGATCCTTTTCTGTAGATAGATCCTTTTCTGTAGATAGATCCTTTACTGTAGATAAAAGCTTTGCTGTAGATAGATCCCATACAGTAAAATGGATCTTTGCTGTAGATAGATCTTTTGCTGTAGATAGATCCTTTGCTGTAGATAAATCCTTTTCTGTAGATAAATCCTTTGCTGTAGATAGATCCTTTGCTGTAGATAGATACTTTCCTGTAGATAGATCATTTGCTGTAGATAGATCCTTTGCAGAATATAGAACTTTTGCTGTTACTAGATCTTTTGCTGTATATAGATCCTTTGCTCTTGATAGATCCTTTACTGTAGATAGATCATTTGCTGTAGATGGATCCTTTGCTGTAGATAGATCCTTTACTGTCGATAGATCCCTTGCTGTAGATAAATCCTTTTCTGTATATAAATCCTTTGCTGTAGATAGATCCTTTGCTGTAGATAGATACTTTCCTGTTGATAGATCCTTTGCTGTTGATAGATCCTTTGCAGAATATAGAACTTTTGCTGTTACTAGATCTTTTGCTGTATATAGATCCTTTGCTCTTGATAGATCCTTGACTGTAGATAGATCATTTGCTGTAGATGGATCCTTTGCTGTAGATAGATCCTTTACTGTCGATAGATCCCTTGCTGTAGATAGATTCTTTGCTGTAGATAGATCCTTTGCTGTTGATAGATTCTTTGCTGAACATAGATTCTTTGCTGTAGATAGATTCTTTGTTGTGGATAGATCCTTTGTTGTGGACAGATCCTTTGCAGTAAATAGATCCTTCACTGTAGATAGATCCTTTGCTGTAGATGGATCCTTTGCTGTAGATAGATCCTTCGCTGTAGATTTATCGTTTATTGTAGATAGATCCTTTGCTGTAGATAGATCCTTTGCTGTAGATAGACCCTTTACTGTAGATAGATTTTTTGCTGTAGATAGATTCTTTGTTGTATATAGATCCTTTGCTGCAGATAGATCATTTGTAATAGATAGATCATTTATTATAGATAGATCCACTGATGTAAATAGATCAAAGATCCTTTGCTATAAATAAATATATAAATCCTTTGCCGTAGATTGATCCCTTGCTGTAGATAGATCCTTCGCTGTAGATAAATCCTTTTCTGTAGATAGATCCTTTTCTGTAGATAGATCCTTCACTGTAGATAAAAGCTTTGCTGTAGATAGATCTCATACAGTAAAATGGATCTTTGCTGTAGATAGATCTTTTGCTGTGGACAGATCATTCGCTGTAGATAAATTCTTTTCTGTAGATAGATCCTTTTCTGTAGATATATCCATTACTGTTGATAAAACCTTTGCTGTTGATAGATCCCATACTGTAAATAGATCCTTTGCTGTAGAGAGATACTTTGCTGTAGAAAGATCCTCTGCTCTAGAAATATTCTTCGCTGATCATAGATTCTTTGCTGTAGATAGATTCTTTGTTGTAGATAGATCCTTTGAAGTGGACAGATCCTTTGCAGTAAATAGATCCTTTACTGTAGATAGATCCTTTGCTGTAGATAGAACTTTTGCTGTAAATAGATCTTTTGCTGCAGATAGATCCTTTGCTGTTTATAGATCCTTTCCTGTAGATGGATCCTTTGGTGTATATAGCTACTTTACTGTAGATAAAGCCTTAGCTGTGGATTGATTTTTTGCTGTAGATTGATCCTTTGCTGTAGATAGATCCTTTGCTGTTGATAGATTCTTTGCAAAACATAGATTCTTTGCTGTATATAGATTATTTGTTGTAGATAGATCCTTTGCTGTGGACAGATCATTTGCAGTAATTAGATCCTTTACTGTAGACAGATCCTTTGCTGAACATAGATTCTTTGCTGTAGATAGATTCTTTGCTGTAGATAGATTCTTTGTTGTAGATAGATCCTTTGCTGTGGACAGATCCTTTGCAGTAAATAGATCCTTTACTGTAGATAGATCGTTTGCTGTAGATGGATTCTTTGCTGTAGATAGATCCTTCGCTGTAGATATATCGTTTATTGTAGATAGATCCTTTGCTGTAGATAGATCCTATACTGTAGATAGATCCCTTGCTGTAGATAGATCCTTTGCTGTAGATAGATCCTTTGCTGTAGATAGATCCTTTGCTGTAGATAGATCCTTTAATGTAGATAGATTTTTTGCTGTAGATAGATTCTTTGTTGTAGATAGATCCTTTGCTGTAGATAGATCTTTTGTAGTAGATAGATAATTTATTGTAGATAGATCCACTGATGTAAATAGATCAAAGATCCTTTGCTATAAATAAATATATAAATCCTTTGCCGTAGATAGATCCTTTGCTGTAGATAGATCCTTTGCTGTAGATAGATCCTTCGCTGTAGATAAATCCTTTTCTCTAGATAGATCCTTTGCTGTAGATAGATCCTTTGCTGTAGATAGATCCTTCGCTGTAGATAAATCCTTTTCTGTAGATAGATCCTTTTCTGTAGATAGATTCTTTACTGTAGATAAAAGCTTTGCTGTAGATAGATCCCATACAGTAAAATGGATCTTTGCTGTAGATAGATCTTTTGCTGTAGATAGATCCTTTGCTGTAGATAAATCCTTTTCTGTAGATAAATCCTTTGCTGTAGATAGATCCTTTGCTGTAGATAGATACTTTCCTGTAGATAGATCATTTGCTGTAGATAGATCCTTTGCAAAATATAGAACTTTTGCTGTTACTAGATCTTTTGCTGTATATAGATCCTTTGCTCTTGATAGATCCTTTACTGTAGATAGATCATTTGCTGTAGATGGATCCTTTGCTGTAGATAGATCCTTTACTGTCGATAGATCCCTTGCTGTAGATAAATCCTTTTCTGTATATAAATCCTTTGCTGTAGATAGATCCTTTGCTGTAGATAGATACTTTCCTGTTGATAGATCCTTTGCTGTTGATAGATCCTTTGCAGAATATAGAACTTTTGCTGTTACTAGATCTTTTGCTGTATATAGATCCTTTGCTATTGATAGATCCTTGACTGTAGATAGATCATTTGCTGTAGATGGATCCTTTGCTGTAGATAGATCCTTTACTGTCGATAGATCCCTTGCTGTAGATAGATTCTTTGCTGTAGATAGATCCTTTGCTGTTGATAGATTCTTTGCTGAACATAGATTCTTTGCTGTAGATAGATTCTTTGTTGTGGATAGATCCTTTGTTGTGGACAGATCCTTTGCAGTAAATAGATCCTTCACTGTAGATAGATCCTTTGCTGTAGATGGATCCTTTGCTGTAGATAGATCCTTCGCTGTAGATTTATCGTTTATTGTAGATAGATCATTTGCTGTAGATAGATCCTATACTGTAGATAGATCCATTGCTGTAGATAGATCCTTTGCTGTAGATAGATCCTTTGCTGTAGATAGATCCTTTGCTGTAGATAGACCCTTTACTGTAGATAGATTTTTTGCTGTAGATAGATTCTTTGTTGTAGATAGATCCTTTGCTGCAGATAGATCATTTGTAATAGATAGATCATTTATTATAGATAGATCCACTGATGTAAATAGATCAAAGATCCTTTGCTATAAATAAATATATAAATCCTTTGCCGTAGATTGATCCCTTGCTGTAGATAGATACTTCGCTGTAGATAAATCCTTTTCTGTAGATAGATCCTTTTCTGTAGATAGATCCTTTACTGTAGATAAAAGCTTTGCTGTAGATAGATCTCATACTGTAAATAGATCCTTTGCTGTAGAGAGATACTTTGCTGTAGAAAGATCCTCTGCTCTAGAAAGATTCTTTGCTGAACATAGATTCTTTGCTGTAGATAGATTCTTTGTTGTAGATAGATCCTTTGAAGTGGACAGATCCTTTGCAGTAAATAGATCCTTTACTGTAGATAGATCTTTTGCTGTAGATGGATCTTTTGCAGTGGATAGATCCTTCGCTGAAGATATATCGTTTATTGTAGATAGATCCTTTGCTGTAGATAGATCCTATACTGTAGATAGATCCCTTGCTGTAGATAGATCCTTTGCTGTAGATAGATCCTTTGGTGTAGATAGATCCTTTGCTGTAGATAGATCCTTTACTGTAGCTAGATTCTTTGCTGTAAATAGATTCTTTGTTGTAGATAGATCCTTTGCTGTAGATAGATCCTTTGCTGTAGATAGATCTTTCGCTGTAGATAAATCCTTTTCTGTAGATAGATCCTTTTCTGTAGATAGATCCTTTACTGTAGATAAAAGCTTTGCTGTAGATAGATCCCATACACTAAATAGATCCTCTGCTGTAGATAGATCCTTTGCTGTAGATAGATCCTTTGCTGTAGATAAATCCTTTTCTGTAGATAAATCCTTTGCTGTAGATAGATCCTTTGCTGTAGATAGATACTTTCCTATAGATAGATCCTTTGCTGTAGATAGATCCTTTGCAGAATATAGAACTTTTGCTGTTACTAGATCTTTTGCTGTATATAGATCCTTTGCTCTTGATAGATCCTTGACAGTAGATAGATCATTTGCTGTAGATGGATCCTTTGCTGTAGATAGATCCTTTACTGTCGATAGATCCCTTTCTGTAGATAGATCCTTTGCTGTGGATAGATGCTTTGCTGTAGATAGATCCTTTGCTGTAGATAGAGCCTTTACTGTAGATATAATTTTTGCTGTAGATAGATTCTTTGTTGTAGATAGATCGTTTGCTTTAGATAGATCCTTTGTAGTAGATAGATCCTTTACTGTAGATATATCCCATATTGTAGATAGATCTTTTGCTGTAGATAGATCCTTAACTGTAAATGGATTCTTTGCTGTAGATAGATCCCTTGCTGTAGATTGATCATATGATGTAGATAGATCCTTTACTGTAGATAGATCCTTTGATGTAGATAGATCCTTTCCTGTAGATAGATCCTTTCCTGTAGATAGATCCTTTGCTGTAGATAGAACTTTTGCTGTAAATAGATCTTTTGCTGCAGATAGATCCTTTGCTGTTTATAGATCCTTTCCTGTAGATGGATCCTTTGCTGTATATAGCTACTTTACTGTAGATAGATCCTTTGCTGTGGATTGATTTTTTGCTGTAGATTGATCCTTTGCTGTAGATAGATCCTTTGCTGTTGATAGATTCTTTGCTGAACATAGATTCTTTGCTGTATATAGATTCTTTGTTGTAGATAGATCCTTTGCTGTGGACAGATCATTTGCAGTAAATAGATCCTTTACTGTAGACAGATCCTTTGCTGAACATAGATTCTTTGCTTTAGATAGATTCTTTGCTGTAGATAGATTCTTTGTTGTAGATAGATCCTTTGCTGTGGACAGATCCTTTGCAGTAAATAGATCCTTTACTGTAGATAGATCGTTTGCTGTAGACGGATTCTTTGCTGTAGATAGATCCTTCGCTGTAGATATATCGTTTATTGTAGATAGATCCTTTGCTGTAGATAGATCCTATACTGTAGATAGATCCCTTGCTGTAGATAGATCCTTTGCTGTAGATAGATCCTTAGCTGTAGATAGATCCTTTGCTGTAGATAGATCCTTTGCTGTTGATAGATTCTTTGCTGAACATAGATTCTTTGCTGTAGATAGATTCTTTGTTGTGGATAGATCCTTTGTTGTGGACAGATCCTTTGCAGTAAATAGATCCTTCACTATAGATAGATCCTTTGCTGTAGATGGATCCTTTGCTGTAGATAGATCCTTCGCTGTAGATTTATCGTTTATTGTAGATAGATCATTTGCTGTAGATAGATCCTATACTGTAGATAGATCCATTGATGTAGATAGATCCTTTGCTGTAGATAGATCCTTTGCTGTAGATAGATCCTTTGCTGTAGATAGACCCTTTACTGTAGATAGATTTTTTGCTGTAGATAGATTCTTTGTTGTAGATAGATCCTTTGCTGCAGATAGATCATTTGTAATAGATAGATCATTTATTATAGATAGATCCACTGATGTAAATAGATCAAAGATCCTTTGCTATAAATAAATATATAAATCCTTTGCCGTAGATTGATCCCTTGCTGTAGATAGATCCTTCGCTGTAGATAAATCCTTTTCTGTAGATAGATCCTTTTCTGTAGATAGATCCTTCACTGTAGATAAAAGCTTTGCTGTAGATAGATCTCATACAGTAAAATGGATCTTTGCTGTAGATAGATCTTTTGCTGTGGACAGATCATTCGCTGTAGATAAATTCTTTTCTGTAGATAGATCCTTTTCTGTAGATATATCCATTACTGTTGATAAAACCTTTGCTGTTGATAGATCCCATACTGTAAATAGATCCTTTGCTGTAGAGAGATACTTTGCTGTAGAAAGATCCTCTGCTTTAGAAATATTCTCCGCTGAACATAGATTCTTTGCTGTAGATAGATTCTTTGTTGTAGATAGATCCTTTGAAGTGGACAGATCCTTTGCAGTAAATAGATCCTTTACTGTAGATAGATCCTTTGCTGTAGATAGAACTTTTGCTGTAAATAGATCTTTTGCTGCAGATAGATCCTTTGCTGTTTATAGATCCTTTCCTGTAGATGGATCCTTTGGTGTATATAGCTACTTTACTGTAGATAGAGCCTTTGCTGTGGATTGATTTTTTGCTGTAGATTGATCCTTTGCTGTAGATAGATCCTTTGCTGTTGATAGATTCTTTGTAAAACATAGATTCTTTGCTGTATATAGATTATTTGTTGTAGATAGATCCTTTGCTGTGGACAGATCATTTGCAGTAATTAGATCCTTTACTGTAGACAGATCCTTTGCTGAACATAGATTCTTTGCTGTAGATAGATTCTTTGCTGTAGATAGATTCTTTGTTGTAGATAGATCCTTTGCTGTGGACAAATCCTTTGCAGTAAATAGATCCTTTACTGTAGATAGATCGTTTGCTGTAGATGGATTCTTTGCTGTAGATAGATCCTTCGCGGTAGATATATCGTTTATTGTAGATAGATCCTTTGCTGTAGATAGATCCTATACTGTAGATAGATCCCTTGCTGTAGATAGATCCTTTGCTGTAGATAGATCCTTTGCTGTAGATAGATCCTTTGCTGTAGATAGATCCTTTAATGTAGATAGATTTTTTGCTGTAGATAGATTCTTTGTTGTAGATAGATTCTTTGCTGTAGATAGATCTTTTGTAGTAGATAGATAATTTATTGTAGATAGATCCACTGATGTAAATAGATCAAAGATCCTTTGCTATAAATAAATATATAAATCCTTTGCCGTAGATAGATCCTTTGCTGTAGATATATCCTTTGCTGTAGATAGATCCTTCGCTGTAGATAAATCCTTTTCTGTAGATAGATCCTTTGCTGTAGATAGATCCTTTGCTGTAGATAGATCCTTCGCTGTAGATAAATCCTTTTCTGTAGATAGATCCTTTTCTGTAGATAGATTCTTTACTGTAGATAAAAGCTTTGCTGTAGATAGATCCCATACAGTAAAATGGATCTTTGCTGTAGATAGATCTTTTGCTGTAGATAGATCCTTTGCTGTAGATAAATCCTTTTCTGTAGATAAATCCTTTGCTGTAGATAGATCCTTTGCTGTAGATAGATACTTTCCTGTAGATAGATCATTTGCTGTAGATAGATCCTTTGCAGAATATAGAACTTTTGCTGTTACTAGATCTTTTGCTGTATATAGATCCTTTGCTCTTGATAGATCCTTTACTGTAGATAGATCATTTGCTGTAGATGGATCCTTTGCTGTAGATAGATCCTTTACTGTCGATAGATCCCTTGCTGTAGATAAATCCTTTTCTGTAAATAAATCCTTTGCTGTAGATAGATCCTTTGCTGTAGATGGATACTTTCCTGTTGATAGATCCTTTGCTGTTGATAGATCCTTTGCAGAATATAGAACTTTTGCTGTTACTAGATCTTTTGCTGTATATAGATCCTTTGCTATTGATAGATCCTTGACTGTAGATAGATCATTTGCTGTAGATGGATCCTTTGCTGTAGATAGATCCTTTACTGTCGATAGATCCCTTGCTGTAGATAGATTCTTTGCTGTAGATAGATCCTTTGCTGTTGATAGATTCTTTGCTGAACATAGATTCTTTGCTGTAGATAGATTCTTTGTTGTGGATAGATCCTTTGTTGTGGACAGATCCTTTGCAGTAAATAGATCCTTCACTGTAGATAGATCCTTTGCTGTAGATGGATCCTTTGCTGTAGATAGATCCTTCGCTGTAGATTTATCGTTTATTGTAGATAGATCATTTGCTGTAGATAGATCCTTTACTGTAGATAGATCCATTGCTGTAGATAGATCCTTTGCTGTAGATAGATCCTTTGCTGTAGATAGATCCTTTGCTGTAGATAGACCCTTTACTGTAGATAGATTTTTTGCTGTAGATAGATTCTTTGTTGTAGATAGATCCTTTGCTGCAGATAGATCCTTTACTGT
>CANNZV010004255.1:29012-73530 GCA_947561585.1 Caprella mutica
ATAGATTCTTTGTTGTAGATAGATCCTTTGCTGTGGACAGATCATTTGCAGTAAATAGATCCTTTACTGTAGACAGATCCTTTGCTGAACATAGATTCTTTGCTGTAGATAGATTCTTTGCTGTAGATAGATTCTTTGTTGTAGATAGATCCTTTGCTGTGGACAGATCCTTTGCAGTAAATAGATCCTTTACTGTAGATAGATCGTTTGCTGTAGATGGATTCTTTGCTGTAGATAGATCCTTCGCTGTAGATATATCGTTTATTGTAGATAGATCCTTTGCTGTAGATAGATCCTATACTGTAGATAGATCCCTTGCTGTAGATAGATCCTTTGCTGTAGATAGATCCTTAGCTGTAGATAGATCCTTTGCTGTAGATAGATCCTTTACTGAAGATAGATTTTTTGCTGTAGATAGATTCTTTGTTGTAGATAGATCCTTTGCTGTAGATAGATCTTTTGTAGTAGATAGATAATTTATTGTAGATAGATCCACTGATGTAAATAGATCATAGATCCTTTGCTATAAATAAATATATAAATCCTTTGCCGTAGATAGATCATTTGCTGTAGATAGATCCTTTGCTGTAGATAGATCCTTCGCTGTAGATAAATCCTTTTCTGTAGATAGATCCTTTTCTGTAGATAGATCCTTTACTGTAGATAAAAGCTTTGCTGTAGATAGATCCCATACAGTAAAATGGATCTTTGCTGTAGATAGATCTTTTGCTGTAGATAGATCCTTTGCTGTAGATAAATCCTTTTCTGTAGATAAATCCTTTGCTGTAGATAGATCCTTTGCTGTAGATAGATACTTTCCTGTAGATAGATCCTTTGCTGTAGATAGATCCTTTGCAGAATATAGAACTTTTGCTGTTACTAGATCCTTTACTGTAGATAGATCATTTGCTGTAGATGGATCCTTTGCTGTAGATAGATCCTTTACTGTCGATAGATCCCTTGCTGTAGATAAATCCTTTTCTGTATATGAATCCTTTGCTGTAGATAGATCCTTTGCTGTAGATAGATACTTTCCTGTTGATAGATTCTTTGCTGTTGATAGATCCTTTGCAGAATATAGAACTTTTGCTGTTACTAGATCTTTTGCTGTATATAGATCCTTTGCTCTTGATAGATCCTTGACTGTAGATAGATCATTTGCTGTAGATGGATCCTTTGCTGTAGATAGATCCTTTACTGTCGATAGATCCCTTGCTGTAGATAGATTCTTTGCTGTAGATAGATCCTTTGCTGTTGATAGATTCTTTGCTGAACATAGATTCTTTGCTGTAGATAGATTCTTTGTTGTAGATAGATCTTTTGTTGTGGACAGATCCTTTGCAGTAAATAGATCCTTCACTGTAGATAGATCCTTTGCTGTAGATGGATCCTTTGCTGTAGATAGATCCTTCGCTGTAGATTTATCGTTTATTGTAGATAGATCATTTGCTGTAGATAGATCCTATACTGTAGATAGATCCATTGCTGTAGATAGATCCTTTGCTGTAGATAGATCCTTTGCTGTAAATAGATCCTTTGCTGTAGATAGATCCTTTACTGTAGATAGATTTTTTGCTGTAGATAGATTCTTTGTTGTAGATAGATCCTTTGCTGCAGATAGATCTTTTGTAATAGATAGATCATTTATTATAGATAGATCCACTGATGTAAATAGATCAAAGATCCTTTGCTATAAATAAATATATAAATCCTTTGCCGTAGATTGATCCCTTGCTGTAGATAAATCCTTCGCTGTAGATAAATCCTTTTCTGTAGATAGATCCTTTTCTGTAGATAGATCCTTTACTGTAGATAAAAGCTTTGCTGTAGATAGATATCATACAGTAAAATGTATCTTTGCTGTAGATAGATCTTTTGCTGTGGACAGATCCTTCGCTGTAGATAAATTTTTTTCTGTAGATAGATCCATTACTGTTGATAAAACCTTTGCTGTTGATAGATCCCATACTGTGAATAGATCCTTTGCTGTAGAGAGATACTTTTCTATAGAAAGATCCTTTACTGTAGATAGATCTTTTGCTGTAGATGGATCCTTTGCAGTAGATAGATCCTTCGCTGAAGATATATCGTTTATTGTAGATAGATCCTTTGCTGAAGATAGATCCTATACTGTAGATAGATCCCTTGCTGTAGATAGATATTTTGCTGTAAATAGATCCTTTGCTGTAGATAGATCCTTTGCTGTAGATAGATCCTTTACTGTAGCTAGATTCTTTGCTGTAAATAGATTCTTTGTTGTAGATAGAACCTTTGCTGTAGATAGATCCTTTGCTGTAGATAGATCTTTCGCTGTAGATAAATCCTTTTCTGTAGATAGATCCTTTTCTGTAGATAGATCCTTTACTGTAGATAAAAGCTTTGCTGTAGATAGATCCCACACAGTAAATAGATCCTCTGCTGTAGATAGATCCTTTGCTGTAGATAGATCCTTTGCTGTAGATAAATCCTTTTCTGTAGATAAATCCTTTGCTGTAGATAGATCCTTTGCTGTAGATAGATACTTTCCTATAGATAGATCCTTTGCTGTAGATAGATCCTTTGCAGAATATAGAACTTTTGCTGTTACTAGATCTTTTGCTGTAGATAGATGCTTTGCTGTAGATAGATCCTTTGCTGTAGATAGAGCCTTTACTGTAGATATAATTTTTGCTGTAGATAGATTCTTTTTTGTAGATAGATCGTTTGCTGTAGATAGATCCTTTGTAGTAGATAGATCCTTTACTGTAGATATATCCCATATTGTAGATAGATCTTTTGCTGTAGATAGATCCTTAACTGTAAATGGATTCTTTGCTGTAGATAGATCCCTTGCTGTAGATTGATCATATGATGTAGATAGATCCTTTACTGTAGATAGATCCTTTGATGTAGATAGATCCTTTCCTGTAGATAGATCCTTTCCTGTAGATAGATCCTTTGCTGTAGATAGAACTTTTGCTGTAAATAGATCTTTTGCTGCAGATAGATCCTTTGCTGTTTATAGATCCTTTCCTGTAGATGGATCCTTTGCTGTATATAGCTACTTTACTGTAGATAGATCCTTTGCTGTGGATTGATTTTTTTGCTGTATATTGATCCTTTGCTGTAGATAGATCCTTTGCTGTTGATAGATTCTTTGCTGAACATAGATTCTTTGCTGTATATAGATTCTTTGTTGTAGATAGATCTTTTGCTGTGGACAGATCATTCGCTGTAGATAAATTCTTTTCTGTAGATAGATCCTTTTCTGTAGATATATCCATTACTGTTGATAAAACCTTTGCTGTTGATAGATCCCATACTGTAAATAGATCCTTAGCTGTAGAGAGATACTTTGCTGTAGAAAGATCCTCTGCTGTAGAAAGATTCTTTGCTGAACATAGATTCTTTGCTGTAGATAGATTCTTTGTTGTAGATAGATCCTTTGAAGTGGACAGATCCTTTGCAGTAAATAGATCCTTTACTGTAGATATATCTTTTGCTGTAGATGGATCTTTTGCAGTAGATAGATCCTTCGCTGAAGATATATCGTTTATTGTAGATAGATCCTTTGCTGTAGATAGATCCTATACTGTAGATAGATCCCTTGCTGTAGATAGATCCTTTGCTGTAGATAGATCCTTTGGTGTAGATAGATCCTTTGCTGTAGATAGATCATTTACTGTAGCTAGATTCTTTGCTGTAAATAGATTCTTTGTTGTAGATAGATCCTTTGCTGTAGATAGATCCTTTGCTGTAGATAGATCTTTCGCTGTAGATAAATCCTTTTCTGTAGATAGATCCTTTTCTGTAGATAGATCCTTTACTGTAGATAAAAGCTTTGCTGTAGATAGATCCCATACACTAAATAGATCCTCTGCTGTAGATAGATCCTTTGCTGTAGATAGATCCTTTGCTGTAGATAAATCCTTTTCTGTAGATAAATCCTTTGCTGTAGATAGATCCTTTGCTGTAGATAGATACTTTCCTAAAGATAGATCCTTTGCTGTAGATAGATCCTTTGCAGAATATAGAACTTTTGCTGTTACTAGATCTTTTGCTGTATATAGATCCTTTGCTCTTGATAGATCCTTGACTGTAGATAGATCATTTGCTGTAGATGGATCCTTTGCTGTAGATAGATCCTTTACTGTCGATAGATCCCTTGCTGTAGATAGATCCTTTGCTGTGGATAGATGCTTTGCTGTAGATAGATCCTTTGCTGTAGATAGAGCCTTTACTGTTGATATAATTTTTGCTGTAGATAGATTCTTTGTTGTAGATAGATCGTTTGCTGTAGATAGATCCTTTGTAGTAGATAGATCCTTTACTGTAGATATATCCCATATTGTAGATAGATCTTTTGCTGTAGATAGATCCTTAACTGTAAATGGATTCTTTGCTGTAGATAGATCCCTTGCTGTAGATTGATCATATGATGTAGATAGATCCTTTACTGTAGATAGATCCTTTGATGTAGATAGATCCTTTCCTGTAGATAGATCCTTTCCTGTAGATAGATCCTTTGCTGTAGATAGAACTTTTGCTGTAAATAGATCTTTTGCTGCAGATAGATCCTTTGCTGTTTATAGATCCTTTCCTGTAGATGGATCCTTTGCTGTATATAGCTACTTTACTGTAGATAGATCCTTTGCTGTGGATTGATTTTTTGCTGTAGATTGATCCTTTGCTGTAGATAGATCCTTTGCTGTTGATAGATTCTTTGCTGAACATAGATTCTTTGCTGTATATAGATTCTTTGTTGTAGATAGATCCTTTGCTGTGGACAGATCATTTGCAGTAAATAGATCCTTTACTGTAGATAAATCGTTTGCTGTAGATGGATTCTTTGCTGTAGATAGATCCTTCGCTGTAGATATATCGTTTATTGTAGATAGATCCTTTGCTGTAGATAGATCCTATACTGTAGATAGATCCCTTGCTGTAGATAGATCCTTTGCTGTAGATAGATCCTTTGCTGTAGATAGATCCTTTGCTGTAGATAGATCCTTTACTGTAGATAGATTTTTTGCTGTAGATAGATTCTTTGTTGTAGATAGACCCTTTGCTGTAGATAGATCTTTTGTAGTAGATAGATAATTTATTGTAGATAGATCCACTGATGTAAATAGATCAAAGATCCTTTGCTATAAATAAATATATAAATCCTTTGCCGTAGATCGATCATTTGCTGTAGATAGATCCTTCGCTGTAGATAGATCCTTCGCTGTAGATAAATCCTTTTCTGTAGATAGATCCTTTTCTGTAGATAGATCCTTTACTGTAGATAAAAGCTTTGCTGTAGATAGATCCCATACAGTAAAATGGATCTTTGCTGTAGATAGATCTTTTGCTGTAGATAGATCCTTTGCTGTAGATAAATCCTTTTCTGTAGATAAATCCTTTGCTGTAGATAGATCCTTTGCTGTAGATAGATACTTTCCTGTAGATAGATCCTTTGCTGTAGATAGATCCTTTGCAGAATATAGAACTTTTGCTGTTACTAGATCCTTTACTGTAGATATATCATTTGCTGTAGATGGATCCTTTGCTGTAGATAGATCCTTTACTGTCGATAGATCCCTTGCTGTAGATAAATCCTTTTCTGTATATAAATCCTTTGCTGTAGATAGATCCTTTGCTGTAGATAGATACTTTCCTGTTGATAGATCCTTTGCTGTTGATAGATCCTTTGCAGAATATAGAACTTTTGCTGTTACTAGATCTTTTGCTGTATATAGATCCTTTGCTCTTGATAGATCCTTGACTGTAGATAGATCATTTGCTGTAGATGGATCCTTTGCTGTAGATAGATCCTTTACTGTCGATAGATCCCTTGCTGTAGATAGATTCTTTGCTGTAGATAGATCCTTTGCTGTTGATAGATTCTTTGCTGAACATAGATTCTTTGCTGTAGATAGATTCTTTGTTGTAGATAGATCTTTTGTTGTGGACAGATTCTTTGCAGTAAATAGATCCTTCACTGTAGATAGATCCTTTGCTGTAGATGGATCCTTTGCTGTAGATAGATCCTTCGCTGTAGATTTATCGTTTATTGTAGATAGATCATTTGCTGTAGATAGATCCTATACTGTAGATAGATCCATTGCTGTAGATAGATATTTTGCTGTAAATAGATCCTTTGCTGTAGATAGATCCTTTGCTGTAGATAGATCCTTTACTGTAGCTAGATTCTTTGCTGTAAATAGATTCTTTGTTGTAGATAGAACCTTTGCTGTAGATAGATCCTTTGCTGTAGATAGATCTTTCGCTGTAGATAAATCCTTTTCTGTAGATAGATCCTTTTCTGTAGATAGATCCTTTACTGTAGATAAAAGCTTTGCTGTAGATAGATCCCACACAGTAAATAGATCCTCTGCTGTAGATAGATCCTTTGCTGTAGATAGATCCTTTGCTGTAGATAAATCCTTTTCTGTAGATAAATCCTTTGCTGTAGATAGATCCTTTGCTGTAGATAGATACTTTCCTATAGATAGGTCCTTTGCTGTAGATAGATCCTTTGCAGAATATAGAACTTTTGCTGTTACTAGATCTTTTGCTGTAGATAGATGCTTTGCTGTAGATAGATCCTTTGCTGTAGATAGAGCCTTTACTGTAGATATAATTTTTGCTGTAGATAGATTCTTTTTTGTAGATAGATCGTTTGCTGTAGATAGATCCTTTGTAGTAGATAGATCCTTTACTGTAGATATATCCCATATTGTAGATAGATCTTTTGCTGTAGATAGATCCTTAACTGTAAATGGATTCTTTGCTGTAGATAGATCCCTTGCTGTAGATTGATCATATGATGTAGATAGATCCTTTACTGTAGATAGATCCTTTGATGTAGATAGATCCTTTCCTGTAGATAGATCCTTTCCTGTAGATAGATCCTTTGCTGTAGATAGAACTTTTGCTGTAAATAGATCTTTTGTTGCAGATAGATCCTTTGCTGTTTATAGATCCTTTCCTGTAGATGGATCCTTTGCTGTATATAGCTACTTTACTGTAGATAGATCCTTTGCTGTGGATTGATTTTTTGCTGTATATTGATCCTTTGCTGTAGATAGATCCTTTGCTGTTGATAGATTCTTTGCTGAACATAGATTCTTTGCTGTATATAGATTCTTTGTTGTAGATAGATCTTTTGCTGTGGACAGATCATTCGCTGTAGATAAATTATTTTCTGTAGATAGATCCTTTTCTGTAGATATATCCATTACTGTTGATAAAACCTTTGCTGTTGATAGATCCCATAAGAAAAAACGATAAAATAACTTTTATTTAATTGGTATAGTACATGATATTTTCAGGTATCATTGATACCAATTAGCCTATAATATAAATAAAATATTATTTATTACATCGTTTTACCTTCGCAGAATGCGGAAAGGTCATAATTATTTTCTTCGGCAATTATTTATTTATTTATCATCTTGTTATTCGCTTAAATGAAAAAGTATGCAACTTAATTGCCTGAAATTTGGTGAAAAGATTTGTTCATGTCCGGTGACTTGCTTGTAGAATTTTGTGAGCGACCCGGCCAAAGGTCAAGGTCATTTATAACTCAAAATATATTGAACCATATTGCATGAAACTTGGTGGGACGATTAATCAATAAGCAGGAACCATTCTGTTAGATTTTGGGACCGATCGGGGTAAAGGGCAAAGATCAAGGTCAAGGCCATTTCTAACTCAAAAAGTATTCAACCAAATTGTCTGAAATTTGATGGTACAAATTGGTCAATGTCCAGGAACGATCTGGTAGAATGTTGGAAGCGATTCGGTCAAAGGTCAAGGTCATTTATAACTCAAAAAGTATTGTACAATATTGCATGAAACTTGATGGGACGATTGGATATTAATTATCCAGTTAGCAGTTCCTTAAATTTTGGGAGAGAATGGGTCAAAACGGAGGCGAAGGTATGCGCTCTACGAGTCTACAGAGTGCACATCATCTAGTTTTCTTATATGACTGAAAATGTGGAGCCGACCGATAATTCGTAACTTACCCTTCATTCATCAATTAAAGTTACATTTTAATCAGTACCCCAATGATCCGTTTAGATGCTCCGACAAATGCCATTTTTTTCTGAAATATTGTATCCGTGAAGAAATTTGTCCGCAAAATGACTGGGAAATTTGTTCACGGAAACAAGAATTGAAACTGTCCGTATTTTCAAACTGTATAGGTTCAAGAAGGTAAATTGCGGCTCACTAACAAACTGCGGACTCTTAATAACAGAAACATCATAAGTTCAAAACACTCGTCAAAAACTTTAATTAATAGATTACAGCATGCACTGCATTTTTTTGATATCTATGCCATTTGAATGTAATTTCGGTTCAGAATGTTTTACAGACTCTCTAGCTAATGAAAAATTAAATGGCCGCAATTTACCTGCGTGACCCTACAGTCTGATTGCTTGTAGAGTCCAATTGTATCTACGTAGTTTAATTGTATAATTATTGTTTTACAGTCTCTGAGTCTATCTACAGTCTTAATATTATTGAATCTACTGTCTAATTATTACATCTACAGATATATAGCTACGTACTAAGAAAATTTATTGATATTTTATGCATTTGTGTAGATTTATTAGGGTCTGATAAATCGAACTGAGTTTGTTTTAGAGTTCATTTTTTTTAATACAGTAATACAAAAATTAAAGATGTCTTAATATCGCGTGGATGGTGAACATTTTTTTTTTGGCTTATTAAAAACAATTTTATCACCTTTGGTTGAAAGGAATTTATTATGAGTAATTAAGACACCCTGAATCGGAATATCATTTCATTTTTAAAAGAAGTTGCTTAAATTGTTACTATTTCCACTTTTGTCCGTAAGGAATAGAGTACAAATGGTTTACACTCCAAAACACTATTGTGGGATACGATAATAATTACTGAGGGGTGACTTTTCTATTCGTTACTGATTATTAAAATTCCTTTTTGATTCTTGTTCAATGAGTAAATGGCGCAGCTTCAATTTAAACACAATTATTGATTAAGGCATGAACGTACCTCGGGTGTAGGTCATAAGCCCCCCCGGTCAAGAGCTCCCCCGGTCATGAGCCCCCCCGGTCATGAGCCCCCCCGGTCAAGAGCCCCCCCGGTCAAGAGCCCCCCCGGTCAAGAGCCCCCCCGGTCAAGAGCCCCCCCGGTCATGAGCCTCCCCGGCCAAGAGCCCCCCCCCCCCGGTCATGAGCCCACCCGGTCACGAGCCCCCCTGTTTTTAAATCCTTATACATATACCTATATTATTTAATCCTTATTGACACTTTTGTAGTTCATAACTGATTAGACATAAAATATATTTATATCGGGGGGCGTGTCGCCCCCCGAAACCCCCTGCCAGGTAATTAAACAATCATGAAGTGTGCAGTACAACAAACTAGCGGATACAACAAACTAGCAGATACAACAAACTACATTAGCAGCTCTCAGTTATTTCTATCTAAGTAGTTCTTCATTTGTTTAACTAGGTAAATAAGGATTAAAAAAACAGGGAGGGGGGCTCGTGACCGGGGGGGCTCATGACCGGGGGGGCTCATGACCTAGGGGGGCTCATGACCTAGGGGGGCTCATGACCGGGGGGGCTCATGACCTAGGGGGGCTCATGACCTAGGGGGGCTCTTGACCGTACCCCACGTACCTCACTTCTCGCTAATTTATTTATTTTTTTTATAAAGTAATTTATTGTTCAATTGTTATTTAATAATAAACCTGTATATTTAATGAAATGAATGTGTTTTATTTTCCACTTAATGTTATAGTTCTATATCCTTCAAATAATTTGGTAATAAATGAGATTTAAAGTTTTTAATTAGCTATAGAAGTCATCACATTCATTCATACCAATTATTGCTGCTCTGTTAGGTACTACCATGATATTATATCATGGGTACTACATACAGTGAAATGAAACACAAGAGAGAGAGAGAGAGAGAGAGAGAGAGATGAAGAAGCTTGTGAATGAATGCTGTGTGACCGTTAAATGATTCAGTTTGTAGCGAACTTTACCTATAAAGAATAGGACTCAAATGAAAATTTGAGATTATAGGGTAAGCTCTGAGTTATCGGACAGTTTCACATTTTTGGACTCCAATTAAAATAAAAGTTAAATATTATATAATTTTTATTTCGTGTTCGAAAATGTTGAACCAACCGATAACTCGGAACTTACTCTAGTATTTTTTAACGTTTATAGTTTATACCAAGAAAATGTTGAATGTACTCTGCATAGTAAATAAATAGAAAGTATGCTAAGTACAATATTGGAACATCCGAAAATACTACACGGACGTGACATCGATAAAAACGAATGACGTCACACTAGTCATTTTCAAATAAAAATTGTGCTATTATTGAGCTAAATGTGCATTTTCATGGAAATTAACTTAAATACAATATTGTTTTTATCACGTTTTACACTCTATTCACATATAATTTTCAGCTTAATAGTCATAATGGTCATTCAAGTTTGCCAATAAGCCAACTTATAAGTGCCAGCCTGGTATTAAATATATAAGTTATCTAGGTACTGGAAGCTAACGAAAAATATTTTTTATTGACATTATCTATCTATTTACTTGCCGCACCTATATAATTCTCATTTTGAAATTACTTCATCTGATTTTGTGAGACGTCATTTGCTTACATAGTTTCTTAAGACC
Source organism: Caprella mutica (assembly GCA_947561585.1). Lineage (NCBI taxonomy): Eukaryota > Metazoa > Arthropoda > Malacostraca > Amphipoda > Caprellidae > Caprella > Caprella mutica. The sequence continues at coordinate 39,671 of CANNZV010004255.1, forward strand.
GGAATCAAGTTCACCGTCAATGAGTTTGAAACTTAGTATACTTTTCTATCTATTTACTATGGTACTGTGTACATTATATTGATTTAGTACTGCGTAAACACAGTTACAGTACCGATATAACAGCTACTTATTATAATAAAGTTTTATTTTCAAGTAATAATAAAATACCTATGGATGCTTCTATACTGCTCAAGTGTTATAATATATTTAAGACTTCTTAGGTACCTAGTTCATGCAATAGAATTCTCAATGTAGTTTATTTTGAATAACTTCTGGATTGAAATATCTTATGCATTATGATAAGTTGATAACTGTATATGTAATTTAAATATATAGTATACGGAAAATTATATATAAATAAAATTTCATAATATATAGAATAAAACTTAAAAGAAAGTCAATTTCTATCAATGAAAAGAGGTAATGTTAAATTATTATAAAATTATGCTCAAATATGGCATTACGTACTCCCGTTCACGCAGCAGGCTGAAATGTTGCCACCTCGACAGAGGGAATTATAAAGAAAAGTCGTTTTATTTTTTTAATTTATATAAATATTGATTGATTGCTAAATATTTACTAATTTTTAACAATTATTAGCGGTGTTATAATTGTTTGAATGGACTTTATTTGGTAAAAAATGATCATTAAATATCCGTCTAGTTTAGTGAAAGAAATATTACAGGACTCTTTAGAATGAAAATATGTAGGATGTTCTTATTTATTGAATGCATATGGCCTACCCGTACTTTTTTTAGGAAACAACTTAATTATTATTGGTTCTAGGTATATTCCATTCCGGTATATTCCACCACAGCTAGGTAAATTCCACCCCTGTGACAATGCTCATTAGTATGAAAATAAAGAATCAGAATTTTATTTTATATTGCCACTTTTTTAAATACTGCAAAGCTATGAAGAAATAACTCTGACTAAATACTGGACAATATTCAGAGGTAGCTCAAGTTAATTGAATTTTTATCCTTATAGACAAAAATATTTATAATGTAAAAGATATTATGAACAAATAAGCTATTATTATTCCTATTTAACATGGAAATGCAGATATATGCTCTAACAACAATGGTTGGAAGAAGTGTGGAGGGGTTCAGCTGGCAGAGACAACTCATTCAATGTTTTCGCTTTTTGCGTAACCTGTGGAGTCAGTGTGGATGTGTTACGCACAATTTGACGATTTGCAAATCTCGATAATGTGCTGCGCGTTCTTTGTTTGTTATATGTATATATTTTTGTGGATATGTATTTGAGTTGCCATGTAATTGAAGTGTATTCCGTCAGTCACTAGGTTATTTGATATAGTGTTATATCAAATGATCATGCATTTAACGTTTTGTAGTATATGAATTTTTATATATTTTAATATGTATGATATCCGTAATTGATATTAAATATGCATTATTTATATTTACAAATTTGTGAAATATATTTACTCAAGTATTAGTAATTGTAATTATATGAGAATAGATTTTAATTACAATGATTTAACTGTAAAAGACTTCCTGTGTATCTATATATACCACGGCTATCTTTTTAAACAAATAAAACACTTATTTATATAATAAACTGTTAAAGATATTAAATGATTTACAGAATTATTCATACGTATATTTGATTATATGGTAAATAATAATTGAAAATATTAAATATTATTTTCGTTAAACTTGCTAAAAAATATATAGGTATTCTCGTTTCTAATTAGAGAATGTGTTTTGATTTGGGGTGGGGAGGACATTTTTTTAAATAAATAAAATTAAATGGACGTATTTAATTTCATTATTTAGATCCCTATCTAAATAGAATTAGTTTCAAGTTCCAACCTCTGTTAAAAGTAGGTACTTAGCCAGCATCGTGAAAATTCATAATATATAAAGTTAAAATAAAGTTTTCAATAGGAGAATCAAACAGGATGCATTAAATAGAACATAATTAATTATTACTATTTCGTGTGAACTTCATAAGTAATATACCTAGGTTGGGTTCGCTTAGGTTATCAGACCGCCAAAAATAAAAGTCATGAATGTTCTGATACAAACAAGGTAACAAATGCTGACTTTACATTTTAAATTACTTTAATTCTTCTCAATTTACGAAGAGTCGAACTAAACTAACATAACTTAACCTTCTTTAAACTAAATTTTTTTTAATATGTATAGTTAAAGTTTTAAAGCATGATATACCCGAATTGAACCATTACTAACCGTTATTAAATTTATGACCGTTATTATAGGTCTAAGAAAATGGATATTGACTTATTCTGCACAAACGACGTCTTCAACTTAGCTGATTTTTTTTATAAAATAGGTATTTAGTGAATAGCAATGTACTTGTGAAATCCTAGCTTGTATAATGAAAGAATTAATTAATCAAACGATTACTTGTGAAATGTGCAATGTGCAGAAAATATTTCTATACAGCATATGTCACCTAATTCTAAACTGTAACTACTGCATTTTTTGAGGGAATTTAAATTTAAAAAGAATATACGATGATATGTGGACTGTTGGTATATTTAAAAGATGCACCTCCCACAGGCCTATAGGCTATAGGGGGGGGGGCGACGTGCCATTATTCCGGTGCCCTAGTTGTCCAACGCCCCACTATTCCGACGCCCCAATAGTCCGGCGCCCCAGTTGTCCAACGCCTCACTATTCCGACGCCCCAAGTTACATCTTTCTGTGTTATTTCTCGTTTTATTTTTTGATTAAATAAAAAATGTGATTAAATAGGTATACTCAATTAATAACTAATCTAAATAATAAAATATTTTTTCATTTCTTTCATTTTTGAAATTTTATATTCCTCTTTTATTTTACTTTATATCTAATATAGATTAGTATTATGTAATCCCTCATTTGATTTCATAATTTAACGTAGTTTGTTATATCCGCTAGTTTGTTGTTCTGCACACTTCATCATTTTTTAATGACCTGGGGGAGGGGGCGGCTCGCCCCCCTTTATACACATATTGTATGTTGAATCAGTAATAAACTACAAAAGTGTCGGACTAATGGGGCAACGAACTAGTGGGGCGTCGGCTAATGAATAATAATTTAGGCCATTTGCCTACCTTTTTCACTTATCAGATTTTCAAGTTTAGTTGATCAACTCGACATTATAGGTTTAGTAGAAATTTTAAAATGTAATTAATTATTGTACTGTTCAATTGCAAAACCGTTATCGGATTACATAGTTTTTGATCCGTCAAGTAATAATATATTGATAACACATAGCAATTTAATGTATTCTTTAAGTTTTAAAAATCCACAAAACCAGTTCAACTTTCAGATCTTGTTGCCCTATATGACATCATCTTACAGTTAATATCGCTTGTTTTGTTAGTGATAGTGAAGATAATCTTGTGAATGAAAAGTAACTTATTACCTCAACTGATAAAGGGCGTTCATACAACCTTTCTTTCTGCTGTTCTATAACATGTGTAGTGAAAAATAAATAGCTTGTGATTGGCCAAAAATAATTTGTTTGTTACAATTAAAAAGTATTTTACCTAGTATTATATAAAATATTGATGAATGATTAATAATAATAACAACCGAATTTAACCTGTAAAATGGGTTGGAACTTACCGGAGATTCTGCAATATACCGGGTTGAAATATACCGGTCCCCAAATTATTAATAGTATCAAACATACAATAAAATAATATTTGTAACAGATCTCTGAATTATTTGGTTGAGTTAGCTGAATAGAACAAGTTCTACTTCAAGAAGCAGATTGTGGGTAGCACGTGGTATTGTAGTGATCTGTAATCACTAGCTTAATTAATTATTCTCACAATAAAATAAAATTAATACTTTATGTAAATGTTATATTAATTCATTGTATTTCAATCTATAAATTGAAGTTTTCATTGTTAAATTTAGATTTTCTTTGTCTTTAACAATATCAATTTTATGGTTTTTTTATGTGTCTGTAGTAAGTAATATTAAGCAACCTGATCAATAGAGTGTAATGGTCAGGAAGCATGTTTATACTTTTGTTTCTTATTCACAAACAATCGAAGTTAACTCAGAGAATTAGTAAGCTAAAAGCAACTTAATAATCATAAATGCCTTAGTAAATTCTCAATATTTCATAAATATCGATTGAACTTGTTTTCAAAATAAGTAGAAACCCATTAAAGCTTATCAAAAAGAAAATTAACCTTTGTACCTCATAAATTCTCAAATATTAAACAAAACTGGTGAACTCTTGTACCATTTCATATTTGTCCTATGAGTCACTGTTTGTTTGGTCACTATATAAAGACCTACTTCTAGAGTTCGAATCTCATTTCTCTCAACACACTACTTCGTGCAAAATCAAGCCAATATATTGGTGAGTTACAGTGACTTGTAATACCTTACTTAGGTGTTTAATATTTTATATGTGTTCTCAGGTATTTTCTATTACGAATTGTTAGATAAGTAATACTCATGTCTGAAATGTTATTCTTTGCATACAAAATTTGTTAATAATATTATAATAATGTTTCTTTCTTACTATATGTTATGTCTATTGCTTTGTAAAATTCATATTTATATTTACTGTATATACTTCAACTCACACACTCACTCACTCCGACATCCAACTCCTACTCTTACACACACAAAATTATTATAACTTTTGTAAACTTTTTATTCTCGTGAATATAATTATTCTAGTTACTCAATTTTATTCCACCAACCCCTTTTAATATCAATTGAAACTAAACTATTTTAACACCAACTGAAACCACTTCGCAAAAGTATAAATTAACCCTTTATTCCCTAAATCAATTCGAGCGTGAAAAAACGACAATTTTTGTGATATTATTGTAATATATGGTTTATATAAAACTTATTAAACAACAAAAAAAAACTAAGTGAAAAAAATTCACAATTGTGCCTAACTAATTTAATATAAGCGTACACATGCACTCCAATATATGAAAGAGTACACATGTGTTTATCCAGGTCATTTATAAGGAAAATATCTCCAAAAAACCTCCCCATATACATTTGAAAAGGGACACATCCAAATAAACATAGTCTTCTCAATCATATTTCCAAATGATACCACGTAGTCTTCACTTCGATGTCGAAAAAGTTACAAAATAGATCCCTATGCATCCTTAAGATTCATTTTATAATAGCACTTCAACACTTAAATGAGCAAGCTAAATGAAAGCATTAAGCAATGGAATAGACCATAGTAAATAGATAGAAAAGTATACTAAGTTTCAAACTCATTGACGGTGAACTTGATTCCGGTCTTCAGAAACTATGTAAGCAAATGACGTCTCACAAAATCAGATGAATTAATGTCAAAATGAGAATTATATACATAGGTGCAGCAAGTAAGTAGATAGAATATGTCAATAAACAATATGTTTCGTTAGCTTCAAATACATATAAATAACTTTTATATAGTTAATACCATGTACCTTATAGTAAGTAGTAACCTAATGTATTTACATTGAAGCACTTACCTAACTTATAAACCTGATTGCATATAGTAAAATGTTATTTTATGCACAATTTGACGAATGACATTTCCAAAAAAAATTCGTATTTAATCAAATAAATGCAAATGTGTCTTAGATCCTTCGGTCACCTTTATCTCTACTGGAGATTTTGAAGGCTATTAAGTTGAAAATTATTAGTGAATAGAGTGTAAAACGTGATAAAAACAATATTTTATTTAAGTTAATTTCCATGAAAATGCACATTTAACTTAATAATAGCACAATTTTTTGGGGGGGATATAACTATATGTGACGTCACTCGTTTTAGTCGATGTCACGTCCGTGTAGTATTTTCGGATGTTCCAACATTGTACTTAGTATACTTTCCATTTATTTACTATGGATTAGAGCAGTGGTTCCCAAACTCTCATTTCTCACGAACCTAAACTGAAAATTACTAAATAACCACCGACCACCTTTCATATCTGTACCATAAGAGTGTCTTTACTTCAGAAAATGAATATAAATTGATAAATATAAGGGTTAGTGCATTATTATGCAATTATGGAAAGTATATCAAAAGTTGTAACAATTCAAAATAATTATATATTTCAATATTGTGCAATAGTGGATAGAAAATTCACAACAAATTATAAATAATTCGGATCCTTTCCGTAACTAGTTAGTAGTTTTACTATTTATTACACTTAGTATGAACAAAAACATTAGGATTTTTATATATAATCATAATTTTTCATTGAACTGCAAATCAAATATGTAATAAATTTATATTATTGTTTCATATAATAATTAAGTCTATCATTGAAACTCGAAAAGAAAAAAAACTTCATAGAAAATGCATTGGAGAACCCTGACTACGCTACTATTCCAACATCACCAATAATTGAAGGATATCATATCAATGGATACAATTTAAACCGATTTCTTATAATAGTCCATGTTGTTATTTACTTTATATTTTCTTTGTATGTATCTCATAGAAAACTAATAAAAGGGGAATATTATTTACTATTATTCTTTTTTACATATATAAGTTTATAACGTGTATACATGTAGTATAACAATTACATCAGTATTTTTCTACTTAAAAATAATCAATTACATTAAATGACCACCTTGATTATAAAAGGAAACTATATAACTACTCAAAATAGTCAAAAATGCCACGAACCAAATGGGGGTTCGCCATGAACCGACCTCTGGTTCATAGGTTCACAGAGGACCACTTTGGGAAATCCTGGATTAGAGTATCCACAAAGAAACATCTACATTGTTCAGATATAATTTAGGTTAGCGATGCAACACTATCCTGATTATAATAGCTACCATAACATAAGAGTATTAGTAATGAAATAAACAGCAAATACCCCAGGTAACGTGACAAGGAAACATATCATCATAGAACTAAGAGCGAACATTCGATTAGTATTCAAAAACAATCATATCCTCATGTTACTTTATGCGAACATTGAAGGATGTTCTGTCTACGAACCCGTACGAGTCTAGCTAGGAGAATATGAAATATTCTACGATTGAAACGACAAAGTGAAATACTATCAGAGTTAGAATTTAAAAGTATTTTACTAGGTATTAATTGAAATTATGATACTATTTACTTGTAATAAGTAATTTTATAACTCCGAGGAGGGGGGGGGGACTATTTATCAGTTATTTCTATATACATGATTAATAGAGGAAATGCTGTATAACAAGAATTGTTTGAAAAATACAGGAAGAGTCAAAAAAAGCTGATACGAAATTATAATCGCGATAACTTAACAAGAATATCGTATTTTCATGTGGTATAACCACATTGTTCATTTGTTTCTATATTTTCAATAGTTTTTATGCAGCGTGGTCATAAGTAGAGGGTGATGAAATTGCTCTTGCGCGAGCTTATTTTAACTTTGCTTATCAAAAGAGTATGCTTCATCTACGAAAATTATGACGATTTTAAGCACCCTCATTTATAGCGGAACTCTTAGCGGAAATATCAGGAACTACGACATATTTATTGAGAAAGACTGAATCAAGTATGGTGGGTGCAGGCAACAGGATGGTGACCCAATACACAGAATACTTGCTGCTAAAGAACGACTGAAGGAAGTTCTTTAACATCGAGTAATTGGAAGAGTCATGCATGAGCTCAGATTTAACAAGTTACGATTTTTTTTCTTGTGGAGTTGATTGAAAAATGACATTGTCCACCTCACCTGCTAATCGGCAACAATTAAAAGAACGAATGACAAATGGTGTGAATTTATCGAAGGCAATTCTGATGTGATCATAAAATCAATGAAAGCAGCCAGAAAATCGCAAAATAATGAATTTAAAAAAATGGAAGATAATGGATATTTTTGGTAAAGAATGTTTTACTTTATATCTTCATAATATGAAATTGTTTTCATTGTAACCCTCTACTTATGATCACGCTGTAGAAAAACTATTAGGAAATTCTGCATTAGTCAAAGAAAACCACACGAAGATACGATAGTTCTTGTTGAAGTTATCGCGATTCTACTCTCGTATCCGCTTTTTTTGACTCGTACTGTACATATAACTCAGAAGTACCCACTTAGTTAGTTCCTGATGTGAACATAATGGATGTAAGTCATAAGCCCCCCCCCCCCCCGCTCATGAGCCCCTCCCGGTCAGGAGCCCCCCCGGTCACAAGCCCCCATTTTTTTAAATCCTTATTTACCTATATTGTTTAATCATTATTGACACTAATGTAGTTCATTACTGATTAAACATAAGATATATGTATATCGATGAACGTGCCGCCCCCAACCCCCCCCCCCCCTGTCAGGTCATTAAATAATCATGAAGTGTGCTGTACAACAAACTAGCGGATACAGCAAAATACATTAGCGCCTCTCAGTTATTTCTATCTAGGTAGCTCTTCCTTTGTTTAACTAGATAAATAAGGATAAAAACAGGGGGGGGGAGGGGGCTAATGACCATACCCCATGCAAATTACATACTGAGCTACCAACTACCAAGGTGCCTAAGAGAACTACATACCAAACTACCTACCTGAACAAACAACATACCGAACTACCTTCCTAAGCAAACTACATACCAAATTACCTATCTAATATAACTACATGCCGAACTACCTACCTAAGCAAACTACATACCGAACTACCTACCTAAGCAAAGCAAACTACATGCTTAAATACCTACCTAAGCAAACTACATACAGAACTACCTACCTAAGCAAACTACATACAGAACTACCTACCTAAGCAAACTACACATCGAACTACCTACCTAAGCAAACTACACACCGAACTACCTACCTAAGCAAACTACGTAACGAACTACCAACCAAAGCAAACTGCATACCGAACTAACCAGTAACTACCCATCTATGCAAACTACATACCGAACTACCTACCTAAGCAAACTACATACCGAACTACCTACCAAAGCAAACTGCATACCGAACTACCTAGTAACTACCTACCTAAGCAAATTACATACAGAACTACTTACCTAAGCAAACTACATACTTAACTACCTAGCAGGGCAAACTACATACAGAACTACCTACCTAAGCAAACTACATACCGAACTACCTACCTAAGCAAGCCTACCAAAGCAAACTACATACCAAACTACCTACCTAAGCAAACTACATACCGGATTACCTTGTAACTACCTACCTGAGCAAACTACCTACCTAAGAAAACTACATACAGAACTACCTACCTTAGCAAACTACATACGGAACTACCAACCTAAGCAAACTACATACCGAACTACATACCTAAGCAAACTACACACCGAACTACCTACCTAAGCAAACTACACACCGAACTACCTACCTAAGCAAACTACATAACGAACTACCTACCAAAGCAAACTGCATACCGAACTAACTAGTAACTACCTACCTAAACAAACTACATACCGAACTACCTACCTAAGCAAACTACATACCAAACTACCTACCTAAGCAAACTACACACCGAACTACCTACCTAAGCAAACTACACACCGAACTACCTACCTAAGCAAACTACACACCGAACTACCTACCTAAGCAAACTACACACCGACCTACCTACCTAAGCAAACTACATACCGAACTACCTACCTAAACAAACTGCATACCGAACTACCTAGTAACTACCTATCTATGCAAACTACATACAGAACTACCTACCTAAGCAAACTACATGCCGAACTACCTACCTATGCAAACTACATACCGAACTACCTACCTAAGCAAACTACATACAGAACTACCTGCCTAAGCAAACTACATACAGAACTACCTACCTAAGCAAACTACATACAGAACTACCTACCTAAGCAAACTACATACTTAACTACCTACCTAAGCAAACTACATACCGAACTACCTACCAAAGCAAACTACATACCAAACAACCTACCTAAGCAAACTACATACCGGATTACCTTGTAACTACCTACCTGAGCAAACTACCTACCTAAGAAAACTTTATACAGAACTACCTACCTAAGCAAACTACATACTTAACTACCTACCTAAGCAAACTACATGCCGTACTATCTACCTAAGCAAACTACATACTTAACTACCTAGCTAAGCAAACTACATACTTAACTACCTACCTAAGCAAACTACATGCCGTACTACCTACCTAAGCAAACTACATACTTAACTACCTACCAAAGCAAACTACATACAGAACTACCTACCTAAGCAAACTACATACCGAACTACCTACCTAAGCAAGCCTACCAAAGCAAACTACATACCAAACTACCTACCTAAGCAAACTACATACCGGATTACCTTGTAACTACCTACCTGAGCAAACTACATACCGAACTACCTACCTAAACAAGCCTACCAAAGCAAACTACATACCAAACTACCAACTTAAGCAAACTACATATCGAACTACCTACCTAAGCAAACTACACACCGAACTACCTACCTAAGCAAACTACATACCGAACTACCTACCAAAGCAAACTACATACCGAACTACATAGTAACTACCTACCTATGCAAACTACATACCGAACTACCTACCTAAGCAAACTACATACCGAACTACCTACCTAAGCAAACTACATACCGAACTACCTACCTAAGCAAACTACACACCAAACTACCTACCTAAGCAAACTACATACCGAACTACCTACCTAAGCAAACTACACACCAAACTACCTACCTAAGCAAACTACATACCGAACTACCTACCTAAGCAAACTACATACCGAACTACCTACCTAAGCAAACTACACACCAAACTACCTACCTAAGCAAACTACACACCGAACTACCTACCTAAGCAAACTACACACCAAACTACCTACCTAAGCAAACTACATACCGAACTACCTACCTAAGCAAACTGCATACCGAATTACCTATCTAAGAAAACTACATACCGAACTACCTAGTAACTACCTATCTATGCAAACTACATACCGAACTTCCTACCTAAGCAAACTACATACTTAACTACCTACCTAAGCAAACTACATACAGAACTACCTATCTAAGCAAACTACATGCCGAACTACCTACCTAAGCAAACTACATACCAAACTACCTACCTAAGCAAACTATATACCAAATTACCTACCTAAGCAAACTACACACCGAACTACCTACCTAAGCAAACTACACACCGAACTACCTACCTAAGCAAACTACATACCGAACTACCTACCTAAGCAAACTGCATACCGAACTACCTAGTAACTACATATCTATGCAAACTACATACAGAACTACCTACCTAAGCAAACTACATGCCGAACTACCTACCTAAGCAAACTACATAAAGAACTACCTACCTAAGCAAACTACATACAGAACTACCTACCTAAGCAAACTTCATGCCGAACTACCTAGTAACTACCTATCTATGCAAACTACATACCAAACTACCTACCTAAGCAAACTTCATACTTAACTACCTTCCTAAGCAAACTACATACAGAACTACCTACCTAAGCAAACTACATACAGAACTACCTACCTAAGCAAACTTTATACAGAACTACCTACCTAAGCAAACTACATGCCGAACTACCTAGTAACTACCTACCTAAGCCAACTTCATACTTATCTACCTTCCTAAGCAAACTACATACTTAACTGTCTACCTTTACAAACTACATACCGAACTACCTACCTAAGCAAACTACTTACTTAACTGCCTACCTATGTATGCAAACTACTTACCGAACTAATTACCTATCTAAGGAAGTATGGGAAGTTGAACACGGGGATCGAACGACGGGTTTAAAACACGATTATCTGAAAAGAAAATTCTACATATTATATCTAGTAATTATAACGTATTATGCACTATTAAGTTCAACTGTTAAATAAACAATCTGGGACTATTATTCCTTATTCGAAATTTCATTTAAGCTAGATAGGCAGTTAGGAAGGTTCCACATATTTGATCATAAAGAATAAAGTATACTTATATAATCAGACATTCAGACTACGTGGGGTTATCAATCTATTGTTTTCAAAGCATGTACAACTTATTAAAATTGGAGTTAAACAATTATATATTCATTACTTTAGTTTATAATTTAATAAAATCAAACGAACAGTGGTTTAAACTTTGAATGATGATAAAAAAAGTCCTCATTCGGTTATTAGTTCCATTCATTGATGACGTCAAGAAAATAAGATCCATGACGTCGCAAGAACCGAGCGCTGATTGGCGCAGCTGCACAGAAAGGATGGGCGGGGCATCGTTGCGTCTATTCCACATTGCACTATTCATCTTGCGACTATTTGAAGTTGAGCTATTTTCATTGCGCGTAATACGTTTGCGCTTAAAATTATATCGTTAGTTGTGTGTTTGTGAATTAGTTGTTTTCTTAATACATTATTTATAGTTGTGAGTTTCTCAATTATTCTACCTCATTTCATACGTTCTTCAATTATTGTATCTTATATTTTTGTATCGCTTTTTGAATGTTTGTATATTAAATTACTTATAAATTGTAATTTTGGAAATAAAGTTTTTATAATTAATTTATTGCATATTCATATACCTTGAATTATAATACCAGTTATTATTTTTCTCGTTTTATGAGTTTCTCTAATTATGCGTTTCTTAATTATGTTTCAAGTAATTGGTGGTTTTTGAATTATATTATTTGGTATTACACTGTTTTAAATTAAAATATTGGAATTTAGTAGTTTCCATTTTAGTTTTTCATAATTATTTTATTAGTTATTGAGCCCTCCCATCCTTGACTGTAGATAGATCATTTGCTGTAGATGGATCCTTTGCTGTAGATAGATCCTTTACTGTCGATAGATCCCTTGCTGTAGATAGATCCTTTGCTGTGGATAGATGCTTTGCTGTAGATAGATCCTTTGCTGTAGATAGAGCCTTTACTGTTGATATAATTTTTGCTGTAGATAGATTCTTTGTTGTAGATAGATCGTTTGCTGTAGATAGATCCTTTGTAGTAGATAGATCCTTTACTGTAGATATATCCCATATTGTAGATAGATCTTTTGCTGTAGATAGATCCTTAACTGTAAATGGATTCTTTGCTGTAGATAGATCCCTTGCTGTAGATTGATCATATGATGTAGATAGATCCTTTACTGTAGATAGATCCTTTGATGTAGATAGATCCTTTCCTGTAGATAGATCCTTTCCTGTAGATAGATCCTTTGCTGTAGATAGAACTTTTGCTGTAAATAGATCTTTTGCTGCAGATAGATCCTTTGCTGTTTATAGATCCTTTCCTGTAGATGGATCCTTTGCTGTATATAGCTACTTTACTGTAGATAGATCCTTTGCTGTGGATTGATTTTTTGCTGTAGATTGATCCTTTGCTGTAGATAGATCCTTTGCTGTTGATAGATTCTTTGCTGAACATAGATTCTTTGCTGTATATAGATTCTTTGTTGTAGATAGATCCTTTGCTGTGGACAGATCATTTGCAGTAAATAGATCCTTTACTGTAGATAGATCGTTTGCTGTAGATGGATTCTTTGCTGTAGATAGATCCTTCGCTGTAGATATATCGTTTATTGTAGATAGATCCTTTGCTGTAGATAGATCCTATACTGTAGATAGATCCCTTGCTGTAGATAGATCCTTTGCTGTAGATAGATCCTTTGCTGTAGATAGATCCTTTGCTGTAGATAGATCCTTTACTGTAGATAGATTTTTTGCTGTAGATAGATTCTTTGTTGTAGATAGACCCTTTGCTGTAGATAGATCTTTTGTAGTAGATAGATAATTTATTGTAGATAGATCCACTGATGTAAATAGATCAAAGATCCTTTGCTATAAATAAATATATAAATCCTTTGCCGTAGATAGATCATTTGCTGTAGATAGATCCTTCGCTGTAGATAGATCCTTCGCTGTAGATAAATCCTTTTCTGTAGATAGATCCTTTTCTGTAGATAGATCCTTTACTGTAGATAAAAGCTTTGCTGTAGATAGATCACATACAGTAAAATGGATCTTTGCTGTAGATAGATCTTTTGCTGTAGATAGATCCTTTGCTGTAGATAAATCCTTTTCTGTAGATAAATCCTTTGCTGTAGATAGATCCTTTGCTGTAGATAGATACTTTCCTGTAGATAGATCCTTTGCTGTAGATAGATCCTTTGCAGAATATAGAACTTTTGCTGTTACTAGATCCTTTACTGTAGATAGATCATTTGCTGTAGATGGATCCTTTGCTGTAGATAGATCCTTTACTGTCGATAGATCCCTTGCTGTAGATAAATCCTTTTCTGTATATAAATCCTTTGCTGTAGATAGATCCTTTGCTGTAGATAGATACTTTCCTGTTGATAGATCCTTTGCTGTTGATAGATCCTTTGCAGAATATAGAACTTTTGCTGTTACTAGATCTTTTGCTGTATAGAGATCCTTTGCTCTTGATAGATCCTTGACTGTAGATAGATCATTTGCTGTAGATGGATCCTTTGCTGTAGATAGATCCTTTACTGTCGATAGATCCCTTGCTGTAGATAGATTCTTTGCTGTAGATAGATCCTTTGCTGTTGATAGATTCTTTGCTGAACATAGATTCTTTGCTGTAGATAGATTCTTTGTTGTAGATAGATCTTTTGTTGTGGAGAGATTCTTTGCAGTAAATAGATCCTTCACTGTAGATAGATCCTTTGCTGTAGATGGATCCTTTGCTGTAGATAGATCCTTCGCTGTAGATTTATCGTTTATTGTAGATAGATCATTTGCTGTAGATAGATCCTATACTGTAGATAGATCCATTGCTGTAGATAGATCCTTTGCTGTAGATAGATCTTTTGCTGTAAATAGATCCTTTGCTGTAGATAGATCCTTTACTGTAGATAGATTTTTTGCTGTAGATAGATTCTTTGTTGTAGATAGATCCTTTGCTGCAGATAGATCTTTTGTAATAGATAGATCATTTATTATAGATAAATCCACTGATGTAAATAGATCAAAGATCCTTTGCTATAAATAAATATATAAATCCTTTGCCGTAGATTGATCCCTTGCTGTAGATAAATCCTTCGCTGTAGATAAATCCTTTTCTGTAGATAGATCCTTTTCTGTAGATAGATCCTTTACTGTAGATAAAAGCTTTGCTGTAGATAGATATCATACAGTAAAATGGATCTTTGCTGTAGATAGATCTTTTGCTGTGGACAGATCCTTCGCTGTAGATAAATTCTTTTCTGTAGATAGATCCATTACTGTTGATAAAACCTTTGCTGTTGATAGATCCCATACTGTAAATAGATCCTTTGCTGTAGAGAGATACTTTGCTGTAGAAAGATCCTTCACTGTAGATAGATCTTTTGCTGTAGATGGATCCTTTGCAGTAGATAGATCCTTCGCTGAAGATATATCGTTTATTGTAGATAGATCCTTTGCTGAAGATAGATCCTATACTGTAGATAGATCACTTGCTGTAGATAGATATTTTGCTGTAAATAGATCCTTTGCTGTAGATAGATCCTTTGTTGTAGATAGATCCTTCACTGTAGCTAGATTCTTTGCTGTAAATAGATTCTTTGTTGTAGATAGATCCTTTGCTGTAGATAGATCCTTTGCTGTAGATAGATCTTTCGCTGTAGATAAATCCTTTTCTGTAGATAGATCCTTTTCTGTAGATAGATCCTTTACTGTAGATAAAACCTTTGCTGTAGATAGATCTCATACAGTAAAATGGATCTTTGCTGTAGATAGATCTTTTGCTGTAGATAGATCCTTTGTGTAGATAAATCCTTTTCTGTAGATAAATCCTTTGCTGTAGATAGATCCTTTGCTGTAGATAGATACTTTCCTGTAGATAGATCCTTTGCTGTAGATAGATCCTTTGCAGAATATAGAACTTTTGCTGTTACTAGATCCTTTACTGTAGATAGATCATTTGCTGTAGATGGATCCTTTGCTGTAGATAGATCCTTTACTGTCGATAGATCCCTTGCTGTAGATAAATCCTTTTCTGTATATAAATCCTTTGCTGTAGATAGATCCTTTGCTGTAGATAGATACTTTCCTGTTGATAGATCCTTTGCTGTTGATAGATCCTTTGCAGAATATAGAACTTTTGCTGTTACTAGATCTTTTGCTGTATATAGATCCTTTGCTCTTGATAGATCCTTGACTGTAGATAGATCATTTGCTGTAGATGGATCCTTTGCTGTAGATAGATCCTTTACTGTCGATAGATCCCTTGCTGTAGATAGATTCTTTGCTGTAGATAGATCCTTTGCTGTTGATAGATTCTTTGCTGAACATAGATTCTTTGCTGTAGATAGATTCTTTGTTGTAGATAGATCTTTTGTTGTGGACAGATTCTTTGCAGTAAATAGATCCTTCACTGTAGATAGATCCTTTGCTGTAGATGGATCCTTTGCTGTAGATAGATCCTTCGCTGTAGATTTATCGTTTATTGTAGATAGATCATTTGCTGTAGATAAATCCTATACTGTAGATAGATCCATTGCTGTAGATAGATCCTTTGCTGTAGATAGATCCTTTGCTGTAAATAGATCCTTTGCTGTAGATAGATCCTTAACTGTAGATAGATTTTTTGCTGTAGATAGATTCTTTGTTGTAGATAGATCCTTTGCTGCAGATAGATCTTTTGTAATAGATAGATCATTTATTATAGATAAATCCACTGATGTAAATAGATCAAAGATCCTTTGCTATAAATAAATATATAAATCCTTTGCCGTAGATTGATCCCTTGCTGTAGATAAATCCTTCGCTGTAGATAAATCCTTTTCTGTAGATAGATCCTTTTCTGTAGATAGATCCTTTACTGTAGATAAAAGCTTTGCTGTAGATAGATATCATACAGTAAAATGGATCTTTGCTGTAGATAGATCTTTTGCTGTGGACAGATCCTTCGCTGTAGATAAATTCTTTTCTGTAGATAGATCCATTACTGTTGATAAAACCTTTGCTGTTGATAGATCCCATACTGTAAATAGATCCTTTGCTGTAGAGAGATACTTTGCTGTAGAAAGATCCTTCACTGTAGATAGATCTTTTGCTGTAGATGGATCCTTTGCAGTAGATAGATCCTTCGCTGAAGATATATCGTTTATTGTAGATAGATCCTTTGCTGAAGATAGATCCTATACTGTTGATAGATCCCTTGCTGTAGATAGATATTTTGCTGTAAATAGATCCTTTGCTGTAGATAGATCCTTTGCTGTAGATAGATCCTTTACTGTAGCTAGATTCTTTGCTGTAAATAGATTCTTTGTTGTAGATAGATCCTTTGCTGTAGATAGATCCTTTGCTGTAGATAGATCTTTCGCTGTAGATAAATCCTTTTCTGTAGATAGATCCTTTTCTGTAGATAGATCCTTTACTGTAGATAAAACCTTTGCTGTAGATAGATCCCATACAGTAAATAGATCCTCTGCTGTAGATAGATCATTTGCTGTAGATAGATCCTTTGCTGTAGATAAATCCTTTTCTGTAGATAAATCCTTTGCTGTAGATAGATCCTTTGCTGTAGATAGATACTTTCCTATAGATAGATCCTTTGCTGTAGATAGATCCTTTGCAGAATATAGAACTTTTACTGTTACTAGATCTTTTGCTGTAGATAGATGCTTTGCTGTAGATAGATCCTTTGCTGTAGATAGAGCCTTTACTGTAGATATAATTTTTGCTGTAGATAGATTCTTTTTTGTAGATAGATCGTTTGCTGTAGATAGATACTTTGTAGTAGATAGATCCTTTACTGTAGATATATCCCATATTGTAGATAGATCTTTTGCTGTAGATAGATCCTTAACTGTAAATGGATTCTTTGCTGTAGATAGATCCCTTGCTGTAGATAGATCCTTTAATGTAGATAGATCGTTTACTGTAGATAGATCCTTTCCTGTAGATAGATCCTTTGCTGTAGATAGAACTTTTGCTGTAAATAGATCTTTTGCTGCAGATAGATCCTTTGCTGTTTATAGATCCTTTCCTGTAGATGGATCCTTTGCTGTATATAGCTACTTTACTGTAGATAGATCCTTTGCTGTGGATTGATTTTTTGCTGTATATTGATCCTTTGCTGTAGATAGATCCTTTGCTGTTGATAGATTCTTTGCTGAACATAGATTCTTTGCTGTATATAGATTCTTTGTTGTAGATAGATCCTTTTCTGTAGATATATCCATTACTGTTGATAAAACCTTTGCTGTTGATAGATCCCATACTGTAAATAGATCCTTTTCTGTAGAGAGATACTTTGCTGTAGAAAGATCCTCTGCTGTAGAAAGATTCTTTGCTGAACATAGATTCTTTGTTGTAGATAGATTCTTTGTTGTAGATAGATCCTTTGAAGTGGACAGATCCTTTGCAGTAAATAGATCCTTTACTGTAGATAGATCTTTTGCTGTAGATGGATCTTTTGCAGTAGATAGATCCTTCGCTGAAGATATATCGTTTATTGTAGATAGATCCTTTGCTGTAGATAAATCCTATACTGTAGATAGATCCCTTGCTGTAGATAGATCCTTTGCTGTAGATAGATCCTTTGGTGTAGATAGATCCTTTGCTGTAGATAGATCCTTTACTGTAGCTAGATTCTTTGCTGTAAATAGATTCTTTGTTGTAGATAGATCCTTTGCTGTAGATAGATCCCTTGCTGTAGATAAATCCTTCGCTGTAGATAAATCCTTTTCTGTAGATAGATCCTTTTCTGTAGATAGATCCTTTACTGTAGATAAAAGCTTTGCTGTAGATAGATATCATACAGTAAAATGGATCTTTGCTGTAGATAGATCTTTTGCTGTGGACAGATCCTTCGCTGTAGATAAATTCTTTTCTGTAGATAGATCCATTACTGTTGATAAAACCTTTGCTGTTGATAGATCCCATACTGTAAATAGATCCTTTGCTGTAGAGAGATACTTTGCTGTAGAAAGATCCTTCACTGTAGATAGATCTTTTGCTGTAGATGGATCCTTTGCAGTAGATAGATCCTTCGCTGAAGATATATCGTTTATTGTAGATAGATCCTTTGCTGAAGATAGATCCTATACTGTAGATAGATCCCTTGCTGTAGATAGATATTTTGCTGTAAATAGATCCTTTGCTGTAGATAGATCCTTTGCTGTAGATAGATCCTTTACTGTAGCTAGATTCTTTGCTGTAAATAGATTCTTTGTTGTAGATAGATCCTTTGCTGTAGATAGATCCTTTGCTGTAGATAGATCTTTCGCTGTAGATAAATCCTTTTCTGTAGATAGATCCTTTTCTGTAGATAGATCCTTTACTGTAGATAAAACCTTTGCTGTAGATAGATCCCATACAGTAAATAGATCCTCTGCTGTAGATAGATCCTTTGCTGTAGATAGATCCTTTGCTGTAGATAAATCCTTTTCTGTAGATAAATCCTTTGCTGTAGATAGATCCTTTGCTGTAGATAGATACTTTCCTATAGATAGATCCTTTGCTGTAGATAGATCCTTTGCAGAATATAGAACTTTTGCTGTTACTAGATCTTTTGCTGTAGATAGATGCTTTGCTGTAGATAGATCCTTTGCTGTAGATAGAGCCTTTACTGTAGATATAATTTTTGCTGTAGATAGATTCTTTTTTGTAGATAGATCGTTTGCTGTAGATAGATACTTTGTAGTAGATAGATCCTTTACTGTAGATATATCCCA
Organism: Caprella mutica; assembly: GCA_947561585.1. Classification (NCBI taxonomy): domain Eukaryota; kingdom Metazoa; phylum Arthropoda; class Malacostraca; order Amphipoda; family Caprellidae; genus Caprella; species Caprella mutica. Next base: position 59,293 of record CANNZV010004255.1, read on the forward strand.
TATTGTAGATAGATCTTTTGCTGTAGATAGATCCTTAACTGTAAATGGATTCTTTGCTGTAGATAGATCCCTTGCTGTAGATAGATCCTTTGATGTAGATAGATCGTTTACTGTAGATAGATCCTTTCCTGTAGATAGATCCTTTGCTGTAGATAGAACTTTTGCTGTAAATAGATCTTTTGCTGCAGATAGATCCTTTGCTGTTTATAGATCCTTTCCTGTAGATGGATCCTTTGCTGTATATAGCTACTTTACTGTAGATAGATCCTTTGCTGTGGATTGATTTTTTGCTGTATATTGATCCTTTGCTGTAGATAGATCCTTTGCTGTTGATAGATTCTTTGCTGAACATAGATTCTTTGCTGTATATAGATTCTTTGTTGTAGATAGATCTTTTGCTGTGGACAGATCATTCGCTGTAGATAAAGTCTTTTCTGTAGATAGATCCTTTTCTGTAGATATATCCATTACTGTTGATAAAACCTTTGCTGTTGATAGATCCCATACTGTAAATAGATCCTTTTCTGTAGAGAGATACTTTGCTGTAGAAAGATCCTCTGCTGTAGAAAGATTCTTTGCTGAACATAGATTCTTTGTTGTAGATAGATTCTTTGTTGTAGATAGATCCTTTGAAGTGGACAGATCCTTTGCAGTAAAAAGATCCTTTACTGTAGATAGATCTTTTGCTGTAGATGGATCTTTTGCAGTAGATAGATCCTTCGCTGAAGATATATCGTTTATTGTAGATAGATCCTTTGCTGTAGATAAATCCTATACTGTAGATAGATCACTTGCTGTAGATAGATCCTTTGCTGTAGATAGATCCTTTGGTGTAGATAGATCCTTTGCTGTAGATAGATCCTTTACTGTAGCTAGATTCTTTGCTGTAAATAGATTCTTTGTTGTAGATAGATCCTTTGCTGTAGATAGATCCTTTGCTGTAGATAGATCTTTCGCTGTAGATAAATCCTTTTCTGTAGATAGATCCTTTTCTGTAGATAGATCCTTTACTGTAGATAAAAGCTTTGCTGTAGATAGATCCCATACACTAAATAGATCCTCTGCTGTAGATAGATCCTTTGCTGTAGATAGATCCTTTGCTGTAGATAAATCCTTTTCTGTAGATAAATCCTTTGCTGTAGATAGATCCTTTGCTGTAGATAGATACTTTCCTATAGATAGATCCTTTGCTGTAGATAGATCCTTTGCAGAATATAGAACTTTTGCTGTTACTAGATCTTTTGCTGTATATAGATCCTTTGCTCTTGATAGATCCTTGACTGTAGATAGATCATCTGCTGTAGATGGATCCTTTGCTGTAGATAGATCCTTTACTGTCGATAGATCCCTTGCTGTAGATAGATCCTTTGCTGTGGATAGATGCTTTGCTGTAGATAGATCCTTTGCTGTAGATAGAGCCTTTACTGTAGATATAATTTTTGCTGTAGATAGATTCTTTGTTGTAGATAGATCGTTTGCTGTAGATAGATCCTTTGTAGTAGATAGATCCTGTACTGTAGATATATCCCATATTGTAGATAGATCTTTTGCTGTAGATAGATCCTTAACTGTAAATGGATTCTTTGCTGTAGATAGATCCCTTGCTGTAGATTGATCATATGATGTAGATAGATCCTTTACTGTAGATAGATCCTTTGATGTAGATAGATCCTTTCCTGTAGATAGATCCTTTCCTGTAGATAGATCCTTTGCTGTAGATAGAACTTTTGCTGTAAATAGATCTTTTGCTGCAGATAGATCCTTTGCTGTTTATAGATCCTTTCCTGTAAATAGATCCTATGCTGTAGATAGATCCTTTGCTGTAGGTAGATCCTATGCTGTAGATAGATCCTTTGCTGTAGATAGATCCTTTGCTGTAGATAGATCCTTTGCTGTAGATAGATCCTTTGCTGTTTATAGATCCTTTCCTGTAGATGGATCCTTTGCTGTATATACCTACTTTACTGTAGATAGATCCTTTGCTGTGGACAGATCCTTTGCAGTAAATAGATCCTTTACTGTAGATAGATCCTTTGCTGTAGATAGATCCTTCGCTGTAGATATATCGTTTATTGTAGATAGATCCTTTGCTGTAGATAGATCCTATACTGTAGATAGATCCCTTGCTGTAGATAGATCCTTTGCTGTAGATAGATCCTTTGCTGTAGATAGATCCTTTACTGTAGATAGATCTTTTGTAGTAGATAGATCATTTATTGTAGATAGATCCACTGATGTAAATAGATCTAAGATCCTTTGCTATAATTAAATATATAAATCCTTTGCCGTAGATAGATCCTTTGCTGTAGATAGATCCTTTGCTGTAGATAGATCCTTCGCTGTAAATAAATCCTCTTATGTAGATAGATCCTTTTCTGTAGATAGATCCTTTACTGTAGATAAAAGCTTTGCTGTAGATAGATCCCATACTGTAAATAGATCCTTTGCTTTAGAGAGATCCTTTGCTGTAGAAAGATATTCTGCTGTAGAAAGATCTTCTGCTGTAAATAGATCCTTTGCAGTAGAAAGATCCTTTGCTGTTGACAGATCTTTCGCTATATAAAGATCCTTTGGTGTAGATAGATTCTTTGCTGTAGATAGATCCCTTACTGTAGATAGATCACTTTGCTGTAGATAGATCCTTTGTTGTAGATAGATCCCTTGCTGTAGATTGATCATATGATGTAGATAGATCCTTTACTGTAGATAGATCCTTTGCTGTAGATAGATCCTTTCCTGTAGATAGATCCTTTCCTGTAGATAGATCCTTTGCTGTAGATAGAACTTTTGCTGTAAATAGATCTTTTGCTGTAGATAGATCCTTTGCTGTTTATAGATCCTTTCCTGTAGATGGATCCTTTGCTGTATATAGCTACTTAACTGTAGATAGATCCTTTGCTGTGGATTGATTTTTTGCTGTAGATTGATCCTTTGCGGTAGATAGATCCTTTGCTGTTGATAGATTCTTTGCTGAACATAGATTCTTTGCTGAACATAGATTCTTTGCTGAACATAGATTCTTTGCTGTAGATAGATTCTTTGTTGTAGATTGATCCTTTGCTGTGGACAGATCCTTTGCAGTAAATGGATCCTTTACTGTAGATAGATCTTTTGCTGTAGATGGATTCTTTGCTGTAGATAGATCTTTCGCTGTAGATATATCGTTCATTGTAGATAGATCCTTTGCTGTAGATAGATCCTATACTGTAGATAGATCCCTTGCTGTAGATAGATCCTTTGCTGTAGATAGATCCTTTGCTGTAGATAGATCCTTTACTGTAGATAGATATTTTGCTGTAGATAGATTCTTTGTTGTAGATAGATCCTTTGCTGTAGATAGATCTTTTGTAGTAGATAGATCATTTATTGTAGATAGATCCACTGATGTAAATAGATCAAAGATCCTTTGCTATAAATAAATATATAAATCCTTTGCCATAGATAGATCCTTTGCTGTAGATAGATCATTTGCTGTAGATAGATCCTTCGCTGTAGATAAATCCTTTTCTGTAGATAGATCCTTTTCTGTAGATAGGTCCTTTACTGTAGATAAAAGCTTTGCTGTAGATAGATCCCATACAGTAAAATGGATCTTTGCTGTAGATAGATCCTTTGCTGTAGATAGATCCTTTGCTGTAGATAAATTCTTTTCTGTAGATAAATTCTTTGCTGTAGATAGATCCTTTGCTGTAGATAGATACTTTCCTGTAGATAGATCCTTTGCTGTAGATAGATCCTTTGCAGAATATAGAACTTTTGCTGTTACTTGATCTTTTGCTGTATATAGATCCTTTGCTCTTGATAGATCCTTGACTGTAGATAGATCATTTGCTGTAGATGGATCCTTTGCTGTAGATAGATCCTTTACTGTCGATAGATCCCTTGCTGTAGATAAATCCTTTCCTGTAGATAAATCCTTTGCTGTAGATAGATCCTTTGCTGTAGATAGATACTTTCCTGTAGATAGATCCTTTGCTGTAGATAGATCCTTTGCAGAATTTAGAACTTTTGCTGTTACTAGATCTTTTGCTGTATATAGATCCTTTGCTCTTGATAGATCCTTGACTCTAGATAGATCATTTGCTGTAGATTGATCCTTTGCTGTAGATAGATCCTTTACTGTCGATAGATCTCTTGCTGTAGATAGATTCTTTGCTGTAGATAGATGCTTTGCTGAAGATAGATCCTTCGCTGTAGATAGAGCCTTTACTGTAGATATATTTTTTGCTGTAGATAGATTCTTTGTTGTAGATAGATCGTTTGCTGTAGATAGATCCTTTGCTGTAGATAGATCTTTACTGTAGATATATCCCATATTGTAGATAGATCTTTTGCTGTAGATAGATCCTTAACTGTAAATAGATTCTTTGCTGTAGATAGACCCCTTGCAGTAGATTGATCATATGATGTAGATAGATCCTTTGCTGTAGATAGAACTTTTGCTGTAAATAGATCTTTTGCTGTAGATAGATCCTTTGCTGTTTATAAATCCTTTCCTGTAGATGGATCCTTTGCTGTATATAGCTAATTTACTGTAGATAGATCCTTTGCTGTGGATTGATTTTTTGCTGTAGATTGATCCTTTGCTGTAGATAGATCCTTTGCTGTTGATAGATTCTTTGCTGAACATAGATTCTTTGCTGTTGATAGATTCTTTGTTGTAGATAGATACTTTGCTGTAGACAGATCCTTTGCAGTAAATAGATCCTTTACTGTAGATAGACCCTTTGCTGTAGATGGATCCTTTGCTGTAGATAAATCCTTTTCTGTAGATAAATCCTTTGCTGTAGATAGATCCTTTGCTATAGATAGATACTTTCCTGTAGATAGATCCTTTGCTGTAGATAGATCCTTTGCAGAATATAGAACTTTTGCTGTTACTAGATCCTTTACTGTAGATAGATCATTTGCTGTAGATGGATCCTTTGCTGTAGATAGATCCTTTACTGTCGATAGATCCCTTGCTGTAGATAAATCCTTTTCTGTATATAAATCCTTTGCTGTAGATAGATCCTTTGCTGTAGATAGATACTTTCCTGTTGATAGATCTTTTGCTGTTGATAGATCCTTTGCAGAATATAGAACTTTTGCTGTTACTAGATCTTTTGCTGTATATAGATCCTTTGCTCTTGATAGATCCTTGACTGTAGATAGATCATTTGCTGTAGATGGATCCTTTGCTGTAGATAGATCCATTACTGTCGATAGATCCCTTGCTGTAGATAGATTCTTTGCTGTAGATAGATCCTTTGCTGTTGATAGATTCTTTGCTGAACATAGATTCTTTGCTGTAGATAGATTCTTTGTTGTAGATAGATCTTTTGTTGTGGACAGATTCTTTGCAGTAAATAGATCCTTCACTGTAGATAGATCCTTTGCTGTAGATGGATCCTTTGCTGTAGATAGATCCTTCGCTGTAGATTTATCGTTTATTGTAGATAGATCATTTGCTGTAGATAGATCCTATACTGTAGATAGATCCATTGCTGTAGATAGATCCTTTGCTGTAGATAGATCCTTTGCTGTAAATAGATCCTTTGCTGTAGATAGATCCTTTACTGTAGATAGATTTTTTGCTGTAGATAGATTCTTTGTTGTAGATAGATCCTTTGCTGCAGATAGATCTTTTGTAATAGATAGATCATTTATTATAGATAGATCCACTGATGTAAATAGATCAAAGATCCTTTGCTATAAATAAATATATAAATCCTTTGCCGTAGATTGATCCCTTGCTGTAGATAAATCCTTCGCTGTAGATAAATCCTTTTCTGTAGATAGATCCTTTTCTGTAGATAGATCCTTTACTGTAGATAAAAGCTTTGCTGTAGATAGATATCATACAGTAAAATGGATCTTTGCTGTAGATAGATCTTTTGCTGTGGACAGATCCTTCGCTGTAGATAAATTCTTTTCTGTAGATAGATCCATTACTGTTGATAAAACCTTTGCTGTTGATAGATCCCATACTGTAAATAGATCCTTTGCTGTAGAGAGATACTTTGCTGTAGAAAGATCCTTCACTGTAAATAGATCTTTTGCTGTAGATGGATCCTTTGCAGTAGATAGATCCTTCGCTGAAGATATATCGTTTATTGTAGATAGATCCTTTGCTGAAGATAGATCCTATACTGTAGATAGATCCCTTGCTGTAGATAGATATTTTGCTGTAAATAGATCCTTTGCTGTAGATAGATCCTTTGCTGTAGATAGATCCTTTACTGTAGCTAGATTCTTTGCTGTAAATAGATTCTTTGTTGTAGATAGATCCTTTGCTGTAGATAGATCCTTTGCTGTAGATAAATCCTTTTCTGTAGATAAATCCTTTGCTGTAGATAGATCCTTTGCTGTAGATAGATACTTTCCTATAGATAGATCCTTTGCTGTAGATAGATCCTTTGCAGAATATAGAACTTTTGCTGTTACTAGATCTTTTGCTGTAGATAGATGCTTTGCTGTAGATAGATCCTTTGCTGTAGATAGAGCCTTTACTGTAGATATAATTTTTGCTGTAGATAGATTCTTTTTTGTAGATAGATCGTTTGCTGTAGATAGATCCTTTGTAGTAGATAGATCCTTTACTGTAGATATATCCCATATTGTAGATAGATCTTATGCTGTAGATAGATCCTTAACTGTAAATGGATTCTTTGCTGTAGATAGATCCCTTGCTGTAGATTGATCATATGATGTAGATAGATCCTTTACTGTAGATAGATCCTTTGATGTAGATAGATCCTTTCCTGTAGATAGATCCTTTCCTGTAGATAGATCCTTTGCTGTAGATAGAACTTTTGCTGTAAATAGATCTTTTGCTGCAGATAGATCCTTTGCTGTTTATAGATCCTTTCCTGTAGATGGATCCTTTGCTGTATATAGCTACTTTACTGTAGATAGATCCTTTGCTGTGGATTGATTTTTTGCTGTATATTGATCCTTTGCTGTAGATAGATCCTTTGCTGTTGATAGATTCTTTGCTGAACATAGATTCTTTGCTGTATATAGATTCTTTGTTGTAGATAGATCTTTTGCTGTGGACAGATCATTCGCTGTAGATAAATTCTTTTCTGTAGATAGATCCTTTTCTGAAGATATATCCATTACTGTTGATAAAACCTTTGCTGTTGATAGATCCCATACTGTAAATAGATCCTTTTCTGTAAAGAGATACTTTGCTGTAGAAAGATCCTCTGCTGTAGAAAGATTCTTTGCTGAACATAGATTCTTTGTTGTAGATAGATTCTTTGTTGTAGATAGATCCTTTGAAGTGGACAGATCCTTTGCAGTAAATAGATCCTTTACTGTAAATAGATCTTTTGCTGTAGATGGATCTTTTGCAGTAGATAGATCCTTCGCTGAAGATATATCGTTTATTGTATATAGATCCTTTGCTGTAGATAGATCCTATACTGTAGATAGATCCCTTGCTGTAGATAGATCCTTTGCTGTAGATAGATCCTTTGGTGTAGATAGATCCTTTGCTGTAGATATATCCTTCACTGTAGCTAGATTCTTTGCTGTAAATAGATTCTTTGTTGTAGATAGATCCTTTGCTGTAGATAGATCCTTTGCTGTAGATAAATCTTTCGCTGTAGATAAATCCTTTTCTGTAGATAGATCCTTTTCTGTAGATAGATCCTTTACTGTAGATAAAAGCTTTGCTGTAGATAGATCCCATACACTAAATAGATCCTCTGCTGTAGATAGATCCTTTGCTGTAGATAGATCCTTTGCTGTAGATAAATCCTTTTCCGTAGATAAATCCTTTGCTGTAGATAGATCCTTTGCTGTAGATAGATACTTTCCTATAGATAGATCCTTTGCTGTAGATAGATCCTTTGCAGAATATAGAACTTTTGCTGTTACTAGATCTTTTGCTGTATAAAGATCCTTTGCTCTTGATAGATCCTTTACTGTAGATAGATCATTTGCTGTAGATGGATCCTTTGCTGTAGATAGATCCTTTACTGTCGATAGATCCCTTGCTGTAGATAGATCCTTTGCTGTGGATAGATGCTTTGCTGTAGATAGATCCTTTGCTGTAGATAGAGCCTTTACTGTAGATATAATTTTTGCTGTAGATGGATTCTTTGTTGTAGATAGATCGGTTGCTGTAGATAGATCCTTTGTAGTAGATAGATCCTGTACTGTAGATATATCCCATATTGTAGATAGATCTTTTGCTGTAGATAGATCCTTAACTGTAAATGGATTCTTTGCTGTAGATAGATCCCTTGCTGTAGATTGATCATATGATGTAGATAGATCCTTTACTGTAGATAGATCCTTTGATGTAGATAGATCCTCTCCTGTAGATAGATCTTTTCCTGTAGATAGATCCTTTGCTGTAGATAGAACTTTTGCTGTAAATAGATCTTTTGCTGCAGATAGATCCTTTGCTGTTTATAGATCCTTTCCTGTAGATAGATCCTATGCTGTAGATAGATCCTTTGCTGTAGGTAGATCCTATGCTGTAGATAGATCCTTTGCTGTAGATAGATCCTTTGCTGTAGATAGATCCTTTGCTGTAGATAGATCCTTTGCTGAAGATAGATCCTTTGCTGTAGTAGATCCTTTGCTGTAGAAAGATTCTCCGCTATAAATAGTTCCTTTGCTGTAGATAGATCCTTTGCTGTTTATAGATCCTTTCCTGTAGATGGATCCTTTGCTGTATATACCTACTTTACTGTAGATAGATCCTTTGCTGTGGACAGATCCTTTGCAGTAAATAGATCCTTTACGGTAGATAGATCCTTTGCTGTAGATAGATCCTTCGCTGTAGATATATCGTTTATTGTAGATAGATCCTTTGCTGTAGATAGATCCTATACTGTAGATAGATCCCTTGCTGTAGATAGATCCTTTGCTGTAGATAGATCCTTTGCTGTTGATAGATCCTTTACTGTAGATAGATTTTTTTATGTAGATAGATTCTTTGTTGTAGATAGATCCTTTGCTGTAGATAGATCTTTTGTAGTAGATAGATCATTTATTGTAGATAGATCCACTGATGTAAATAGATCTAAGATCCTTTGCTATAATTAAATATATAAATCCTTTGCCGTAGATAGATCCTTTGCTGTAGATAGATCCTTTGCTGTAGATAGATCCTTCGCTGTAAATAAATCCTCTTATGTAGATAGATCCTTTTCTGTAGATAGATCCTTTACTGTAGATAAAAGCTTTGCTGTAGATAGATCCCATACTGTAAATAGATCCTTTGCTTTAGAGAGATCCTTTGCTGTAGAAAGATCCTTTCCTGTAGATAGATCCTTTCCTGTAGATAGATCCTTTGCTGTAGATAGAACTTTTGCTGTAAATAGATCTTTTGCTGCAGATAGATCCTTTGCTGTTTATAGATCCTTTCCTGTAGATGGATCCTTTGCTGTATATAGCTACTTTACTGTAGATAGATCCTTTGCTGTGGATTGATTTTTTGCTGTATATTGATCCTTTGCTGTAGATAGATCCTTTGCTGTTGATAGATTCTTTGCTGAACATAGATTCTTTGCTGTATATAGATTCTTTGTTGTAGATAGATCTTTTGCTGTGGACAGATCATTCGCTGTAGATAAATTCTTTTCTGTAGATAGATCCTTTTCTGTAGATATATCCATTACTGTTGATAAAACCTTTGCTGTTGATAGATCCCATACTGTAAATAGATCCTTTTCTGTAGAGAGATACTTTGCTGTAGAAAGATCCTCTGCTGTAGAAAGATTCTTTGCTGAACATAGATTCTTTGTTGTAGATAGATTCTTTGTTGTAGATAGATCCTTTGAAGTGGACAGATCCTTTGCAGTAAATAGATCCTTTACTGTAGATAGATCTTTTGCTGTAGATGGATCTTTTGCAGTAGATAGATCCTTCGCTGAAGATATATCGTTTATTGTATATAGATCCTTTGCTGTAGATAGATCCTATACTGTAGATAGATCCCTTGCTGTAGATAGATCCTTTGCTGTAGATAGATCCTTTGGTGTAGATAGATCTTTTGCTGTAGATATATCCTTCACTGTAGCTAGATTCTTTGCTGTAAATAGATTCTTTGTTGTAGATAGATCCTTTGCTGTAGATAGATCCTTTGCTGTAGATAAATCTTTCGCTGTAGATAAATCCTTTTCTGTAGATAGATCCTTTTCTGTAGATAGATCCTTTACTGTAGATAAAAGCTTTGCTGTAGATAGATCCCATACACTAAATAGATCCTCTGCTGTAGATAGATCCTTTGCTGTAGATAGATCCTTTGCTGTAGATAAATCCTTTTCTGTAGATAAATCCTTTGCTGTAGATAGATCCTTTGCTGTAGATAGATACTTTCCTATAGATAGATCCTTTGCTGTAGATAGATCCTTTGCAGAATATAGAACTTTTGCTGTTACTAGATCTTTTGCTGTATATAGATCCTTTGCTCTTGATAGATCCTTGACTGTAGATAGATCATTTGCTGTAGATGGATCCTTTGCTGTAGATAGATCCTTTACTGTCGATAGATCCCTTGCTGTAGATAGATCCTTTGCTGTGGATAGATGCTTTGCTGTAGATAGATCCTTTGCTGTAGATAGAGCCTTTACTGTAGATATAATTTTTGCTGTAGATAGATTCTTTGTTGTAGATAGATCGGTTGCTGTAGATAGATCCTTTGTAGTAGATAGATCCTGTACTGTAGATATATCCCATATTGTAGATAGATCTTTTGCTGTAGATAGATCCTTAACTGTAAATGGATTCTTTGCTGTAGATAGATCCCTTGCTGTAGATTGATCATATGATGTAGATAGATCCTTTACTGTAGATAGATCCTTTGATGTAGATAGATCCTTTCCTGTAGATAGATCTTTTCCTGTAGATAGATCCTTTGCTGTAGATAGAACTTTTGCTGTAAATAGATCTTTTGCTGCAGATAGATCCTTTGCTGTTTATAGATCCTTTCCTGTAGATAGATCCTATGCTGTAGATAGATCCTTTGCTGTAGGTAGATCCTATGCTGTAGATAGATCCTTTGCTGTAGATAGATCCTTTGCTGTAGATAGATCCTTTGCTGTAGATAGATCCTTTGCTGAAGATAGATCCTTTGCTGTAGTAGATCCTTTGCTGTAGAAAGATTCTCCGCTATAAATAGTTCCTTTGCTGTAGATAGATCCTTTGCTGTTTATAGATCCTTTCCTGTAGATGGATCCTTTGCTGTATATACCTACTTTACTGTAGATAGATCCTTTGCTGTGGACAGATCCTTTGCAGTAAATAGATCCTTTACGGTAGATAGATCCTTTGCTGTAGATAGATCCTTCGCTGTAGATATATCGTTTATTGTAGATAGATCCTTTGCTGTAGATAGATCCTATACTGTAGATAGATCCCTTGCTGTATATAGATCCTTTGCTGTAGATAGATCCTTTGCTGTAGATAGATCCTTTACTGTAGATAGATTTTTTTATGTAGATAGATTCTTTGTTGTAGATAGATCCTTTGCTGTAGATAGATCCTTTGCTGTAGATAAATCTTTCGCTGTAGATAAATCCTTTTCTGTAGATAGATCCTTTTCTGTAGATAGATCCTTTACTGTAGATAAAAGCTTTGCTGTAGATAGATCCCATACACTAAATAGATCCTCTGCTGTAGATAGATCCTTTGCTGTAGATAGATCCTTTGCTGTAGATAAATTCTTTTCTGTAGATAAATCCTTTGCTGTAGATAGATCCTTTGCTGTAGATAGATACTTTCCTATAGATAGATCCTTTGCTGTAGATAGATCCTTTGCAGAATATAGAACTTTTGCTGTTACTAGATCTTTTGCTGTATATAGATCCTTTGCTCTTGATAGATCCTTGACTGTAGATAGATCATTTGCTGTAGATGGATCCTTTGCTGTAGATAGATCCTTTACTGTCGATAGATCCCTTGCTGTAGATAGATCCTTTGCTGTGGATAGATGCTTTGCTGTAGATAGATCCTTTGCTGTAGATAGAGCTTTTACTGTAGATATAATTTTTGCTGTAGATAGATTCTTTGTTGTAGATAGATCGGTTGCTGTAGATAGATCCTTTGTAGTAGATAGATCTTGTACTGTAGATATATCCCATATTGTAGATAGATCTTTTGCTGTAGATAGATCCTTAACTGTAAATGGATTCTTTGCTGTAGATAGATCCCTTGCTGTAGATTGATCATATGATGTAGATAGATCCTTTACTGTAGATAGATCCTTTGATGTAGATAGATCCTTTCCTGTAGATAGATCTTTTCCTGTAGATAGATCCTTTGCTGTAGATAGAACTTTTGCTGTAAATAGATCTTTTGCTGCAGATAGATCCTTTGCTGTTTATAGATCCTTTCCTGTAGATAGATCCTATGCTGTAGATAGATCCTTTGATGTAGGTAGATCCTATGCTGTAGATAGATCCTTTGCTGTAGATAGATCCTTTGCTGTAGATAGATCCTTTGCTGTAGATAGATCCTTTGCTGAAGATAGATCCTTTGCTGTAGTAGATCCTTTGCTGTAGAAAGATTCTCCGCTATAATAGTTCCTTTGCTGTAGATAGATCCTTTGCTGTTTATAGATCCTTTCCTGTTGATGGATCCTTTGCTGTATATACCTACTTTACTGTAGATAGATCCTTTGCTGTGGACAGATCCTTTGCAGTAAATAGATCCTTTACGGTAGATAGATCCTTTGCTGTAGATAGATCCTTCGCTGTAGATATATCGTTTATTGTAGATAGATCCTTTGCTGTAGATAGATCCTATACTGTAGATAGATCCCTTGCTGTAGATAGATCCTTTGCTGTAGATAGATCCTTTGCTGTAGATAGATCCTTTACTGTAGATAGATTTTTTTATGTAGATAGATTCTTTGTTGTAGATAGATCCTTTGCTGTAGATAGATCTTTTGTAGTAGATAGATCATTTATTGTAGATAGATCCACTGATGTAAATAGATCTAAGATCCTTTGCTATAATTAAATATATAAATCCTTTGCCGTAGATAGATCCTTTGCTGTAGATAGATCCTTTGCTGTAGATAGATCCTTCGCTGTAAATAAATCCTCTTATGTAGATAGATCCTTTTCTGTAGATAGATCCTTTACTGTAGATAAAAGCTTTGCTGTAGATAGATCCCATACTGTAAATAGATCCTTTGCTTTAGAGAGATCCTTTGCTGTAGAAAGATATTCTGCTGTAGAAAGATCTTCTGCTGTAAATAGATCCTTTGCAGTAGAAAGATCCTTTGCTGTTGACAGATCTTTCGCTATATAAAGATCCTTTGGTGTAGATAGATTCTTTGCTGTAGATAGATCCCTTACTGTAGATAGATCACTTTGCTGTAGATAGATCCTTTGTTGTAGATAGATCCCTTGCTGTAGATTGATCATATGATGTAGATAGATCCTTTACTGTAGATAGATCCTTTGCTGTAGATAGATCCTTTCCTGTAGATAGATCCTTTCCTGTAGATAGATCCTTTGCTGTAGATAGAACTTTTGCTGTAAATAGATCTTTTGCTGTAGATAGATCCTTTGCTGTTTATAGATCCTTTCCTGTAGATGGATCCTTTGCTGTATATAGCTACTTAACTGTAGATAGATCCTTTGCTGTGGATTGATTTTTTGCTGTAGATTGATCCTTTGCGGTAGATGGATCCTTTGCTGTTGATAGATTCTTTGCTGAACATAGATTCTTTGCTGAACATAGATTCTTTGCTGAACATAGATTCTTTGCTGAACATAGATTCTTTGCTGTAGATAGATTCTTTGTTGTAGATTGATCCTTTGCTGTGGACAGATCCTTTGCAGTAAATAGATCCTTTACTGTAGATAGATCCTTTGCTGTAGATGGATTCTTTGCTGTAGATAGATCTTTCACTGTAGATATATCGTTCATTGTAGATAGATCCTTTGCTGTAGATAGATCCTATACTGTAGATAGATCCCTTGCTGTAGATAGATCCTTTGCTGTAGATAGATCCTTCGCTGTAGATAGATCCTTTACTGTAGATAGATATTTTGCTGTAGATAGATTCTTTGTTGTAGATAGATCCTTTGCTGTAGATAGATCTTTTGTAGTAGATAGATCATTTATTGTAGATAGATCCACTGATGTAAATAGATCAAAGATCCTTTGCTATAAATAAATATATAAATCCTTTGCCGTAGATAGATCCTTTGCTGTAGATAGATCATTTGCTGTAGATAGATCCTTCGCTGTAGATAAATCCTTTTCTGTAGATAGATCCTTTTC
>CANNZV010004256.1:0-44500 GCA_947561585.1 Caprella mutica
CCTAATAATAGATGATCTTCTGATATTGATCCTTTACTGTTCTATTGATAAAGTCACTCAACTGAGAAGGAAAATCTTTTAAAACCCAGGCAAGAAGGATTTATTCCTGGGGTATTAAGGGAATGTCCCAGGAATAAAACCTTCTTGCCTGGGAAAAAGTGTTAATCCAACAGAAATATATTCAAGCAAGCCTTTTATTGCAACATGTAACACGAATAGAGTAACACGAATAGAGTAACACGAATAGAGTAAAACGAATAGAGTAACACGAATAGAGTAACACGAATAGAGTAACACGAATAGAGTAACACGAATATAGTAACACGAATAGAGTAACACGAATAGAGTAACACGAATAGAGTAACACGAATATAGTAACACGAATAGAGTAAAACGAATAGAGTAACACGAATAGAGTAACACGAATAGAGTAACACGAATAGAGTAACACGAATATAGTAACACGAATAGAGTAACACGAATAGAGTAACACGAATAGAGTAACACGAATAGAGTAACACGAATAGAGTAACACGAATAGAGTAACACGAATAGAGTAACACGAATAGAGTAACACGAATAGAGTAAAACGAATAGAGTAACACGAATAGAGTAACACGAATAGAGTAACACGAATAGAGTAACACGAATAGAGTAACACGAATAGAGTAACACGAATAGAGTAACACGAATAGAGTAACACGAATAGAGTAACACGAATAGAGTAACACGAATAGAGTAACACGAATAAAGTAACACGAATAGAGTAACACGAATAGAGTAACACGAATAGAGTAACACGAATAGATTAACACGATATAGTAACACGAATAGAGTAACACGAATAGAGTAACACGAATAGAGTAACACGAATAGAGTAACACGAATATAGTAACACGAATAGAGTAACACGAATAGAGTAACACGAATAGAGTAACACGAATATAGTAACACGAATATAGTAACACGAATAGAGTAACACGAATAGAGTAACACGAATAGAGTAACACGAATAGAGTAACACGAATATAATAACACGAATAGAGTAACACGAATAGAGTAACACGAATAGAGTAACACGAATAGAGTAACACGAATAGAGTAACACGAATAGAGTAACACGAATAGAGTAACACGAATAGAGTAACACGAATAGAGTAACACGAATAGAGTAACACGAATAGAGTAACACGAATATAGTAACACGAATAGAGTAACACGAATAGAGTAACACGAATAGAGTAACACGAATAGAGTAACACGAATAGAGTAACACGAATAGAGTAACACGAATAGAGTAACACGAATAGAGTAACACGAATAGAGTAACACGAATATAGTAACACGAATAGAGTAACACGAATATAGTAACACGAATAGAGTAACACGAATAGAGTAACACGAATAGAGTAACACGAATAGAGTAACACGAATAGAGTAACACGAATAGAGTAACACGAATAGAGTAACACGAATAGAGTAACACGAATAGAGTAACACGAATAGAGTAACACGAATAGAGTAACACGAATAGAGTAACACGAATAGAGTAACACGAATAGAGTAACACGAATAGAGTAACACGAATAGAGTAACACGAATAGAGTAACACGAATAGAGTAACACGAATAGAGTAACACGAATAGAGTAACACGAATAGAGTAACACGAATAGAGTAACACGAATAGAGTAACACGAATAGAGTAACACGAATATAATAACACGAATATAATAACACGAATAGAGTAACACGAATAGAGTAACACGAATAGAGTAACACGAATAGAGTAACACGAATAGAGTAACACGAATAGAGTAACACGAATAGAGTAACACGAATAGAGTAACACGAATAGAGTAACACGAATAGAGTAACACGAATAGAGTAACACGAATAGAGTAACACGAATAGAGTAACACGAATAGAGTAACACGAATAGAGTAACACGAATAGAGTAACACGAATATAGTACTTATTACGCATCATGAGAAAATAAGACAACTTGTGAAGACAGACATGGGAAATACATTCATGTGATACCTACCTCTTCTTACCATTATTAATAAGTTATATAGCACTGCAGTGAATATGCTACTATGGTATAAATAGAGTACATAGTAGATAGAGTACATAGTAAATAGAGTACATAGTAGATAGAGGACATAGTAAATAGAGTACATAGTAGATAGAGGACATAGTAGATAGAGTACATAGTAGATAGAGTACATAGTAGATAGAGTACATAGTAGATAGAGTACATAGTAGATAGAGTACATAGTAAATAGAGTACATAGTAGATAGAGTACATATAGATAGAGTACATAGTAAATAGAGTACATAGTAGATAGAGTACATAGTAGATAGAGTACATAGTAAGTAGAGTACATAGTAGATAGAGTACATAGTAGAAAGAGTACATAGTAGAAAGAGTACATAGTAGATAGAGTACATAGTAGAAAGAGTACATAGTAGAAAGAGTACATAGTAGAAAGAGTACATAGTAAATAGAGTACATAGTAAATAGAGTACATAGTAAATAGAGTACATAGTAGATAGAGTACATAGTAGATAGAGTACATAGTAGAAAGAGTACATAGTAAATAGAGTACATAGTAGATAGAGTACATAGTAAATAGAGTACATAGTAGATAGAGTACATAGTAGATAGAGTACATAGTAAGTAGAGTACATAGTAGATAGAGTACATAGTAGAAAGAGTACATAGTAGAAAGAGTACATAGTAGAAAGAGTACATAGTAGAAAGAGTACATAGTAGAAAGAGTACATAGTAAATAGAGTACATAGTAAATAGAGTACATAGTAAATAGAGTACATAGTAGATAGAGTACATAGTAGATAGAGTACATAGTAGATAGAGTACATAGTAGATAGAGTACATAGTAGAAAGAGTACATAGTAGATAGAGTACATAGTAGATAGAGTACATAGTAGAAAGAGTACATAGTAGAAAGAGTACATACGTAGTAAACTAAAAAAAGGTCATAAAATGTGCAATCATTAGTTCCATTTTGTCCTCTGCGGTAAATAATGATGATATTCTACCGTAAAATATCGTAATTTTCGAAACTATCGTTGGAATATTTTATCAAGAATGTTAAACGATAGAATATTTGTGTTTTAAATTCATGATATGGTACGAATTGATTTTTGTTGCATAATTTATCGCAGTTGATAGATGATCTTTTTATCGTCGGACACCATCAATCAACGAATTAGCAATTATATTTTTCTGATAGAGAATAATCTGATTTTCAAACGATAATATTTCTATAGCTAGCCTACGTATTCCTGGGATATTTAATGGAATATCCCAGGCAAGAAGTGTTTATTCCTTGGATATACCCTTATTATCCCAGGAAAAAATCCTTCTACCATAGTCCAAAAGTAAGAGATAGTACAGTTGATCTCTTCTCTGCATGAGTTTAACCACTTCCTTCCATATGGAATAACTGTCACCAGTCCTACCCTCTAAAGATGTACATATGTGACTTGTATTATTATCACACTAATTAGAATATAATGCATATATGTTCATATTGTTCATATTGATCAGTAGTTTCAATAACGGCATATCTCAAAAATGTTTCTTTTTCAATAGAGGAGTTTTAAATGTTTTTCGTTTGTATTAATTATGATATCACAGATCGAATTGTAATCAGCAGTTTTTAAGTAAAAATGGTTAGTAAACAATGGCATAATCGTAATTTCGGAACAAGATGACGTGTAGCAAACACAATTCTCGAGATGTTTTTTTTTTTTACGTGTTTTATATGTAACACTACCACTAATATTTATCGTTCAACTATTATTCAACATTTTGTAATTAATTTAAATTTTAAACATTTTCAGTTTTCAATCTCATTCCAATTATTATTCAGTTCAAATCACTTAATTCTATTATTGCTTAATTTGAATCACTTTATTTCAATTATCACTCAAATTAAATCACTTTATTTCAATTATTTCTCAGTCAATTAGTATTGAATTTCAACCTTTTTCTCAATTCACAACTGCCGATCGAATCAGGAATTCTCTAGATTGTCTCACCACAAAGACTCTTTCAGTCAAATCACCACTGTGAGGATATAAATATATCAATTATGAGCACCCAGCTACTGACAGTAAAAAGAACCATTGTACCGAGTAACCAACTGCTCCCTGGGGTACGTCACAACACATTTCAATTTACATTAACTTTATTTAACCTAAGGGTTGATCAGGTTTGTCAGATAGAAAAGCAGGGTAGGAAGACTAGACTGTTTATCTAATTGGTTTAGGTTTTATTAACTAGTTTAATAGGATAAGGAAGTAGGTAAGGATGTAGAGACGGTAGGATTGTAGGACAGGAGTAGGTTGAAGGATCGTGACTTGCAATTTCACTACCAACATCAATTTCACGGGTCTGCCTCTACGCGTGCCTCCCTATCAAAAAGTCCTGATGAATACAATCGCAAACCAGATTGTGACAACTAATTGTGTTCAGATCGCATGATTAATGATCAGACGAGCATTGATGCACGCACAAAAGCTACTCCGTGCCCTAAATATATAACTGAGGTTGCTTTCTTGGAAGATTGATATGGTTCTTTGGAATGCAAGATATTCTACCATCAGCTTTCAAAGAGTAAAGGCACTAAAAAGAAATGGTTCCTTAATAGTTTTTTCATGGTTTTTCTATACCATTTTCTTCTTTTGGGAGAATATACAAAAATAAGTTATTTCTTAGACAGCTCTATAGAACCATGTGTGTTTAATGTATTGATATGGTGGGTATGTTATGAGTTATTGAATGGTTCCACATCTTCGATCATGTAAGAAAAGGTATATAATAATAATTACTTAATTTTTATCCATGATATAAAAATTAAAGTAAAAGTTAAATTATAGATATAATCTTACATGATCGAAAATGGGGAACTGTCCAACAATTCAGAACTTACACTAAGTTGAATTCATTCCAGTATTTACTTTGAAATAATATTCCAATTTAATTGTTTAATTAGTATTTGTTTATCAAATATCTTTATAAATATAAATTGTTGCTATTTGTTCTGTATTTATTTAAGCAATTTTGATATAATTTATAAACAAATATAAAATCTTTATAATTATAAACTCTAATATTAGTGTATAGTTATGTTTTAATTATAGTATTTACGAAAAATATTTAAATACTATAGATATTTATTCTCAATTAATTATGCTAGTAAATTAGCAAGATTTTAATTGCTTTATAGTTAATTTCATGCGTATTTTATTTATTCATTCAATTATCTATATTGTCCTCAATAAAGTTCAGGTCAAGACACGATAATAATAATAAACTATACAGAGAAGACATAAGAGTTTATTACGTGCGGTAAACCATCGTCAGTCACATAATTTGAGGTCATGTCAATCGTAATGGCGTAAATTACACTTGTCGGTCCACCCGTTTGAAAACGGTGTCACTAATTCATTTTAATTTAAACTATTCAATTATTATTTTATTACTAATAATATTTCATCAAAATTTATGATTTTTCATTTTTGCTTATAAAACAAATTCCGAGTTTTCAACCGATTCCGCATTTCTGATTCTATAACATTTTAGCTGGCTATTATTAATTGGTATCCATGATACCTGCAGATATCATGGATACCAATTGAAAAACGAGTAAAATGTTGAATTATATTCATTTATACGAACGATAACTCTGAATAAAAAATTTAATTCACTAAAATTATTAAATTCACCATATATATAAGATTTACCTCTTCCACACGATACATTATATTTTGCGTCTTTTCTCCCTGTGAAAATATCTTGTTCTTACGAATATTTAGCGTGAGGTTTGTACCTCGCAAAGCATCTTAAGTGTCTTGCAAAACAGCCTCAATGTCTCTCCAGCACCTCCCACTGTCAGAAAAATAGCAAAAGGATATTCATTCCACAAACAAAAAGCCTGCCAGAGCTCCGCCGAGAAATCTTTAGTTAGGAAGAGAACTGTTTGTTGTAGCGTGTTTGGGAGAAATTCGTAATGTTGAGGTGTGTATTCGAACACCGCTTCATTTTTCAGAATAAATTACATTCGAAATTTTCTCACATTTTGAAGAAAAGACCAGAACATCGGAAAGAGTTCAACATTACTGATGTTTTGTTTGAATTTAATTTAAACTCGTTTTTTGGTTCACTGTTTTTAAATTCAAATATTTTCTTCATGCAGCTAATTTCCAAACAGTAAAATTTCAATGTATAAATTATTTACCAAAAATCATATGCTGTTCAATTTATTTTAGACAGTTTATCTTCAACTTATTATGTGACCATTAATTATTCATCACCATCCTTACAGATTAAATTCAAGATTTCAATTCCACCAAATGCCAAAGTGAAAGAGTATCTTTATTTATAATCAAATGGCCTCGTTTATGTACAGCTGCTACCCCAAAAGCGAACAAATTGAAGAGTGCAACGCTACACCTACAGAATGTCCTCAATTCATTTCAGATTTATTAGATCCTTGGTCACAATAATCAGCAACATGTGGCACAGTTTCCTTGACACGGTCATTTGCCCATTGCTTCCTCTTCTTGCGGTCATCAATTTTGAAGATCCTTGCAACTTCTTCAGATTTTGATAATTGCGTAGGGTTTTATACCATCTTCTGTTGTGGGATTTTTATGACATTGATTCTCCAGCTATAGAATGTTGCAGTGTAAAACTATATTTAAATTAAAGCTTCTTTTATTGTTTTAGTTGGTCAGAAAGGGTTGAGAGATAAAGGAAGTAACCTGATTCGTGAAGATCATCAACAAGTCAGAGAAACCTAATGGGAAAAAAGGATTAAGCTGAGATCATCTTTCAGTTTTTAACAATGCTCTCTAATAGAATTTACTAAATGAATAATATTTTATAGTTATATAACACAGTATTTAACACTACCATAAACGTGTTCTAATAAATGTAAAAATCAATCTATAACTAAATAGGCACATCAAGTAACATCACTAAACATCCTGATTCACCAACTCGAATTTTCATCGATTTCTAATTTTACAAATCTGTAGAATAAACACTATAAAGAAAATTAGAAAAACCTTTAAGAAGAATAAATGAGATGGATAAACCAAGGTATCATGAATTCACTCACCCACTCTTCTACATCCGTCTTCTAACTAATGTCTCAATCATCAATCTAGAGGAATATAGAGGAATTGTCGGAATATAGACTGGCTGTCACGAATGTATGCGACTCGTTGTGGTCAATTACATCTGTGAGAAGAAGCTAAGCATGTGAAGATGTCTTGTAGAGAGAAATACATGGTGCCCTCTCGTACCGGAAAGTGTAACTAGTATATGCATTATTCGGTGTAAATCAGAGAAACAGTTTATATTTCGCGTGTGTGTGTTCTAGGAGAATAGTTATTAGGTTAGGTACCAAATTTTATTACCGATACCGATTCCTAATGTGTTGATTTTTCTTCTGCTTTTTTTATTTTCTTTCCAAGACTATATTATTAAATTCAAATTATATTTCTAATTATTTTATAACTATTTCGTGTTGTTATCAAATTTTGATTTCCAGAGATGTATATGTAGCTTTATGTTGACAATGACTGTTTTGGCACAGTTAAATAAATTTGAGAGTTATGAATTTATTGAAACTAGATTTAATAACTAATAATATTCAAAATAAATGAATAGTACATTAAAATTGTATCTATGAGATATGAATTATGATGGGAAATTGTTTTACTCATCTTGCATCTTGATTTTAAATGAAAATTTACTAAGTGTAGCTATTATACCTATTAACACTAATAGTCATTACATTTTACTTAGATCTTAGAATCAATAATATGAATTATCCGAAGAACGCAATTTAATTTTCTGAAAAGATTAATCTAATTCTTTTAACTGTAAAATCGAAATCGTTTTTCCAAAATCATTTATTTCGATTCTTTTGGGCGATTTCCCTCCAAATGACTCTTTCCTACTCAACTCCCCCGCATCATGGCATGCTTGTTGTCCACTTCCCATGTCGGACATTGTCCTGCCCGCTTTGAGAAATTTCCCTCAGATATTCTCTTAATTTTCCCACAACTGGTAAAGAGTTCAGCAGTGACATCTGTCACTGAAACCGCAGCCGCCCTGTCCACCAACACCTAAATCCTGTTCTGAAATATTCAGCACTTTCAGCTAAATCACTAAAACCTGGAAGGTGATTCTAGATAAGAAAATTCAAAACTGCGTATACTGGATTTAACACTTAGTTTTAGGTAACATAGAGTTTTGAAGGTTTTAAGTTGTCCGTAGTTTCGAATGGAAGTCGGTACCACACACAACAACACAGTTTTCGAACAACAAAGGATTTCAAAAATGTGCCAGACTGACCATAACTTCTGTTGGTGCATTCGGCCACAGTGGAAATAAAACTACCAATTGACTTTTGAAAGGAGACCTTTCGACATAAAATATTGCTTCTTTTCCACAGTCCAACTCATTCAATTTATATTTTCGCATTGGATAATGCATATTGTTACACTTTCACAGAGAACACCTATTGTTCTACTAACCAAAATAATATATAGAATTCTCCACTAAAGCTGCACATTTGTAGGTGACGATTTGGAATGATCTTTTGACTTTGTTGAAGTACAATTGGTTTGTGAGAATTGCATTTTATCTGTGGTCATTGAGCTACTTTTGTTGTAATGTGCCAAAAGATATTTTAATTTGCTTTAGCTAGATAGTTTCTCTGGGAATTTTTCAGTGAACTGTTGAAATGGTGAAAAGAATAATTCTATTGGTCATAGATAATGGGTATTTGTTTCATTTTTAACCGTTAGAACTTCAAAAGTTTACATTTGATATCCGTTTTGAATTTTAATATTTCACTTTGTATAATTAAAAAATGGTATTCTACTCTTGGTTAGTTTTTGTTAAAGTTAAATTTCCTTATTTCATTTCGAATAGTTTTCTAAAACTTGAATATTAAAAAAATATATTAAAATATTTAACCTTAGATAAATTTTTTTTCAAATTTCATTATTTAACTTTTGATAATAATAATTCCAATTTTTTATTACATAAAAATTATTGACAAAAAATGTATACAATGATAAAAAAAAAGTTAAATTTCATGTTAAAAGATAACGTTCTGGACATAGTAAATTGTACCAAGATAATTAATTAATACACAATTTTTTTTATAAAAAAATGATTATTTTTCTTTATTTTTTTCATATAACATAGGTACGTACATTCGTGTCTCCTTTCTTCTTTCCGGCACTATTGACGTTATTTCCTTCTAAAATATTGTAATGTGATGCCTTTTGTTGCAGTGATTGTTACATGGCCTACTCACTGACAATATTAGCAGAATTATATTTTTAATATCTATAATTCTATATCGTCTAGTCTGATTAAAATGATGATTACATTTTTTTCATGCCTAAATCATATGGTATGATTAAAATGAAGATCAATTTTTTATTATCATCTTCTATGATTGAATTTATAATTATATAATTTTAATAATTAAAACTATATTATATCGATTTGTTAGATATATTAGTTTAAAATTTAAAACAACATAAATTTTTAATTTATAGCAAACTTTGTATGAGGGGATAAAATTTCAAATTTAAAAAAATACTAAATATAAAAAGTAAAAAAAAAGTAAAATTTAATGACATTAAGAAAGTTCAAGTTGAATTTTTTTCTTCATTTTTTTTTTAATTTGTCGATAGTTAGGTGTTACCGCTAGGGTGGCATTATACCTAATTAGGTACATTGTATTGGCTAAAAAGAACTGCAGTAGCCTGACACTATTGAAGACTAATTTCTTTCTTTGTATCCGTTTACATAGTTTTGTGAATAATTATTATTGATTTATTTTAAAGAGTAAGTGATTATGGTAAGTTTCAAATTATCGAATGGTTCCACATTTTCGATCGTATAAGAGAACTATGTATTAATTAGAATTTAACTATTATAGTAATCATACACCATCGTAATTTTACGTCCATACGAATTTTAGAGTTACAAAAATAGTTGCTATGGAAAAAATTCTTACCAATTAATGATACAAAATATTTGTCACAATTCTTTGTAAAAAAAATTGTGACAAATTGTAAAAAAAATTGAAAAAAAATTGTAATTTTTTTTTTGAATTAATATTATAAAAAAAATCATAATATAATTATGTAATTTTAACTTATATCTCACATTCTTTCACTAATGTAAGTTTCAAATTATCAGACGGTTTCACATTTCGATAAAAAAAATATAGTAAAAAAAGGTAAAAATCCTTATTAAACACTTCTTGCCTGATCGTAAATGTATACCCGTTCAATAACTCGTAACATACCCTATTCTGCAATGAACATCATCAGACCAAATGGCCTGTAGGGCACTAAAGAAAACTACAGGCCAATCACTTATGTTTTATCGGCCTGATAGTCTCTAGAAAATGTGAGGCAGAAGCTATTCTCTGTGAATTATTACCGGTAATTCACAGAGATATCTAATAGAGGAGATATAGTCACATATAACTATAGTGAGTGAATTGGCGGTAAAGAGTAGTAGAAAATATATAATAATGTCTTGGGTAAATTACGAATTATCGATCAGTTTCACTTCTTTGATCATATAAGAAAAAACGATATTATAATTGTTATTATTTTTTCATTGGTATCCATGATACCTGCAGGTATCATGGATACCAATTAAAATTAAAATAAAATAACAATTAAAATGTAGTTTTTTCTTATATGACCGAAGATGTGAAACTGATCGATAATTCGTAATTTACCCTATATTTTTTTATAGTTAAATTTTAAAAATGTTAAAATATTGTGTATTTTTTTTATATATATATATATAAATCATCTTAAATTAAAACATGACAAGGAATATTAAACTAAACAAAAAATTAAAAACGATGCATTGGTTCAGATTAAAGTTAAGTTATATTTATTACTACAGTATTCTTTAGAAAAAAATTTAATCGAAAACATAACTTAATTGGATTATTTAAAAGTGCCATCGTGGAATGACAATTTTTAAAACTGGAAGATATCAGTAGAAAATATTCATTTGCATCGTCAAATTTTAACAAGTTTAAATTCTTACAAAAATCAATATTTGACTTGTAAAACCTACTATTGAAATATTTTTTATATTCATTATTATTATTAAACTACAGTTCCAAACAGTCTCTTTTTTTATCCTACTTAAGTAAATTTTCACTTATTTTTTTTATTTCATGCATAGTTTATATAGAAATAGATTAAACATCCCTTAAAATTGAGGTAAAACTTTTTATATTTTTTAAACTTTAAATAATCAGCCTGACAGTTTTAGATTCTGCAAATAAATAAGACACTTTTAAAGAATTTCTTTTCAATTCAATTATTATATTTAAATTGTATATAAAAATATTACCATATTTTTTTTGTATTTAAAAAAATTACTTAACTTATTTTGTATTTATTTACAGTATTTCAATAAACTATACGGTCTATCTTTATGAATAGTTAGCGTTAAATTGTGATCATTAGTTTTATAGTCACAAATCTACGGTGAATGGTACCATAATTTCACTACCAAAAATAATTTCCACTATAACTATAATAAAATTTTATTTGTTACTACATAATATTATCAATGTAGGGTAAATTATGAGTTATCGGACGGTTCCACATTTTCGGTCATATAAGAAAAAAATATATAATAATTATTATTTACTCATCTTAATTGGTATCCATGATACCTCTATATCTATTATCATTCCAAATAGTTTTTTCGAAAGAAAGATAATACATATAAAAAATATACCATATATATTTTATCATTTAATAATTTTTTCATTAATTTTACGAAATAATCAATATCTGCAAGAAATAAATCAATTTTGTTATGATTTATTTGATCTTTATGGCATCCTTTGCTCTCCACCTCACTTCCCCTACATTAGTTCAATTCCCCCGGGTGTTTTGCCCTCTAATCCCCCTAGGGAAAAGTGGGGGTGGGGACTCGGGGAGGAAGCACGCACTCGGGTTTTACTGTTGAAACATGGATGAAAATAATATGTATATGTACTTTATAGTAATTAATATCTATTTTAAGTATATTTGTATTATTACTTTTTTTATTTGAATGCATATCTTTTATGTGTATAAATGGATAATTATTTTATCTGTATTTGTATGTATATTTACTTCATTTTTCAGATATATTTTTGTTCTACCTAATCTCTATATTAATTTCAATCTCGTATCCTTTGAATTTTGTTATTAATTCTTAAAAAAAAATTCCTACTACAAAAGATACAAAATAAATATTTTGTAAATAAATTAAAATAGTTATAAATTTTCAAAACAGAATAATTTTTATGCAAACATATACATTTTTAATCTCTGACATATAGCATCATACAATTTATTATCAGTTACACATAGTACATAGTATATATTTACCCCCCCCCCCCTCTCCCCCAATCTGTTGCAGACTCTGCTTCATTTTTATTGATTTTGTGCCTTCTTTTGCTCCCCTCTCATTATTACAAAGTCCTGGACACCATTTTACCCTCTTTTTTCCCTCTTTTTCCTATATATTTAATGTGTGCAAAGAGGGAGATTAGGGAACTAAGATTTCCCTCATCAAACGTCTGCAAGTTATCGTCAAAATGCGTAGAATTTATCGTTGAAATGCGTAGAATTTATCGTTGAAATTCGTTGATTTATTGTCAAGAAGTTGATGCCATTTATTTAATACCATAAAAATTGAAATGTACTCAATGTTCTCTAATAACAATTTTATTATATTTTTTAAAACAATCTCATTAAAAATAACTGAAAAGACAAACAATTTTTTAAAGTATTTTTATTAAATAATTGAAAAAAATATTCAATAATAGTTCACATAACTATGGGAAATAAATTTAAACATTATAATTAAATAACTGTGTGTGGTGTTGCATGTGTGTATGTGTAGTGTGTGTATGTATATGTGTAGAGTGTGTGTAGAAAGAGAGAATGCGTGTATAATGTATATGTGTAGAGTGTGTAGTGTGTGTAGAGAGAGAGAGAGAGAGTGTGTGTAGTGTGTATAGGTGTATGTATATATGTGTAGTGTGTGTAGAGAGAGAGAGAGTGTGTGTAGAGTCTAGTGTATGTATATGTGTGTAGTGTGTGTGTAGAGAGAGTGTATGTATATGTGTGTAGGTGTGTTTACACTGTCACTGATAAGGCATTCATAACTCAGTTGCACTCACCTCTGTTTTAACAGTCCCTCTAAAACAGACTCTACAGGGTAAAACAACTCTGAACAATATTGTAAATACAGTGCCGACAGATACAATAAACAATACACATTGTCATACAAAGAGATAGCCCTGTAGTTAAACAGTAGAGCAGTAGAACGGCAGACTTACTGTAGGCCTCGGGTTAAATCTGATAAAAACTAAAAGAAATTATAAAGTATAATAATAGTATAATGAAGTAACTATGATATAATTAATTTAAATTTTAAGTTCGAACTGGGCAAAATTAGAGTAAATTACGAGTTTTCGGACGGTTCCACATTTTCGGTTATATAAGATATATAAAATATAATTTAAATGTTATTTTAATTATATATTGTTCTATTTAATCGATAATGTGGAACATACCCATTTAAAGCGTATTTCGAACTTGAAAATTAAATCAATTACTAGTTTACCAATTTTCTCTGGCAAAGTATACTGACCATTATACATATATTTTTTTAAAGATATTTCTTTATTTCCATTGCTCTTTTATTTTTTGTAATAACAATAATAATAATGGAAATGCTAAATTTAAAGAAAGAATAATGTTGTTTTTCCATAAATATACCTAATATGAATTTGGAAATTTCTGATTTTTTTAAAATCGTTCAGAAATCAATCTCCTAAATACTGAATGTTCATTTTTATTAATTCATGTATTTGACCACTTCTATTTTCTTTTTAAAATCATGCAAATATATGGTAAACCTAATTCATATTAATTAATGGTTTCTGTCTGTCTGCCCGTCACACTAACCTAATAATACGCTTGGCAAGCAGCTGATAGCATGGATAGGAAATTATTCTGATATCAGTTCAATAAATGGTTACAAAAAATGAATTACATTTCATTCAGTTTAAAATATTGGAGTAAAAGCGCAGTCAGGGATAATAATTATTACATAAATTGAACTACCATCAGTGAACATAAAATGGATATAGTAAAAAGACAGTCATATTTAACGGCACGTGTACACTAGTGTACAATAATAAAGTTCTAATATTCTCGTTTTCAAGCACAGTACTTCCCTCACTTATTATTGTGTTGTTTTGGTGCCATCCCCAGAGATGTTTTACCAATGGTGTTAAACAATAGAGTTAAACTATTTCGAGAAATGCTATATAGGAAGTGTACGTCTAGATGAACGGTTAGCTGTGTTATGGTGGGGCCATGGGAGATTGAGAGAGAAAGTTATGGTGGGGCCATAGAAGATTGAGAGAGAAAGTTATGGTGGGGCCATAGGAGATTGAGAGAAAGTTATGGTGGGGCCATAGGAGATTGAGAGAAAGTTATGGTGGGGCCATGGGAGATTGAGAGAAAGTTATGGTGGGGCCATAGGAGATTGAGAGGGAGTTATGGTGGGGCCATAGAAGATTGAGAGAGAAGGTTATGGTGGGGCCATAGGAGATTGAGAGAGAGTTATGGTGGGGCCATAGAAGATTGTATCTTTCATCTATTTTATTTGGTAACAATTTAAACATTTTGTAATACATACGTTGTTTTCAGTGAAATTTATCTAATATTTATATAGATGTTTAAGACATTTTCTAAATACTGTTGAAAATTTTAGAATGTACCGTTTAGAGAAGAAGATTGATTGAATGTATAAATTTTCATGTACACATAAATTATAATGATCAATATGAAAATATAGATAAAATCTTAATTTTTACCAACTATATTTTTCTATGTTAAAATTCTAAATTTCATTGAGTAATTTACCTGTTCATATTGAAGCATTTCCTGTAAATTAAGTTGTTATAGGTACTAATTATGTCCCTAAATAGGTATGTTCTACACATATACACCTCTAAATTACAGATATCTAAACACGTTAGCTAATTTAAAATCATTGACAAAGTAGTGCCTCTACTAATGATGTAGTAATTTGTAATTAATACTTTCAATTAAACTTAAAATTATATTTCATTTTCACCAGTTCTACCAGAAGGGGTAAAAATATAAATATTCCAAGATTTACATTTTCACTATCAAAATATGATTTTTTTATGTTTTTTAATTGTTCTGAAAAATATTTTCTTTATTTATTTATTATTTACATCTTTTTCTTTAGTTTTATTACCCCTATCTAGTATACCAAGTCAAAGACGTTTTCTCTTTTTCTGACATTTTCGTACGAACCTCACGAAACACAATTATAATTAAAATTTAGATTCTTATTTCCATTTCAGACAGAAATGTCCCAAATAGAATAAGTGTTAACTATACTTCCTATTTAATAGAGACAAGGTATAGGTTAATTAAGACTA
Organism: Caprella mutica; assembly: GCA_947561585.1. Lineage (NCBI taxonomy): Eukaryota > Metazoa > Arthropoda > Malacostraca > Amphipoda > Caprellidae > Caprella > Caprella mutica. The sequence continues at coordinate 15,589 of CANNZV010004256.1, forward strand.
GTTTGACAACAGGTAACACTAATGGTAATTAGACTTATAATTAAGATATGGTATAGAACGTAGGGTTGAGATCAACTCAATGATCTGTCAACCCGTTACCCAGCTGGTAAATGAGTGTTAATTGTCATACCCATTGATTTAATGGTAGATAGCGTAAGGGGGCTAAAATTTCAGTTATCAAACCAATTCACATTTTCGCTCATGCGGAAGAATATTAAATAAAAAAAGTATTAAATAATAAACTATTATTACTATATACTACTTTTTTAATGTGATCGAAAACGTGAAACTGTTCCATAACTCAGAACTTACCCCTAGAAATAACTCGATCAACTCCATAGTACCTTATAGCTTATGAAATTATAAAGTAAATTAAATCTATTCAAAATTGATTAATTTAGTAAGGGTTTAACGTCTGCTTCGGAACCAAAGGCCATATCGCTGACGTCAAATGGATATTAAATACAAGGGACTGGAAGAAGCAGTCAGAAAGGAAAGTGGCTCCATGAACAAAGTCACCTACCAGCGTAGGTGTCGTAGGTGTCAAGCTATTGGATGCAGAAAAGCTACTCCATAGTTGCAGTCATTTTCCAAGGAATGTGATGAAGAGGGACACATGCATCGGTGGCTGCACTAACGGATGGAAGAGGAAAATGAAGAGGTGATAGTACATGATGCCTACGAGCCTACCTAACACAAAATCTAAGACCTCGTAGTTGAAGTGCATAACCCTAGCGCTATCCTCTGAAATTGAAAGTAGCGTTAAAAAAAAGATAAACATGGTAAAAAGGAAAAAAGAAAATAAATAATCCAAATTACAACAGTTCAGGGCCCCTTCTCTTCCATTCACCACATACAGCTTTAAGAATTATAAAGGGTGGCGGAAAAGTAACTTTACGATTCTAAATCTTCATTGAACGAAAACCAACTCATGCAACTATCGATATCAAATATATAAGAATTTATAGACAAAATCTCAAAGATTTTTTTACAGTATGTATATATAGACAAAATATTTAAAAAAAAATTTAATGATGTCCTTTAGATGTTCTCCGTTACTGTTCAAACAAGAGCGCATTCTTTGCACAGTATTTTGCAAAATATTTTCTTATGTGTCCTCTGTATTTGGTTAATTTCTTCAATTATATTGAGTTTCAACTTATTTGAGACTTGTAGACCTATTTTTGTAAACTTTTGATTTTAAGATACACACAATTAGGTAGAAGTCAAGAGGGGTTAAATCAGGAGACCGAGCAGGTCATGAGACTACACGGAAACGTGAAAATAAGCAACTTGGAAATGCTTCTCTTAAGAGGGTCATTGTTTTTCTGGCAGGAATCTTTTTTTTATCTGCAACATACATATTGTAAAAAAATCTTTGAAATTTTGTCTATAAATTCATATTTATTTTATGTAAGTAGTAGAATCAAGTTCTCATGCAATAAACATTTAAAAGTGTAAAGTTACTTTTCCGCCACCCTGTATAATGAATTTATTCTAATTTTATAATTATTAATGAATAATTTTAACATATGTTTTTAACTTTCAAAAGCGTGTCAGATAACAACGTGTATATGTTTTATAGCCACACTTTTCTGCTATAGTTATGATAGTTATAACAATAAGTTTTATTGGTCTTACTATAGTTATTGTAAGGAGAACTAAAGATTTACTGTTTAATTAGTAGGATTGTTCTTTCAGTTGTTTTATATGGTTTAGACTCGAGTACAGATTGGTTATACAATAGATAAAATATAGATAATGATTCTATATAATATTAAAGCAAATTATTGTATTCAAGTTAATACTAATTATTTAAATTAAAAGTTTCTGTAAAATCATTAGAATTATATTTTCATTTAATAATTTAGGTATATCAAACTATTAAATTATTGTTTCTATTGAATTTATTTGCTATATTCTTTAGATTCGAATATTAATTTAATATTAAATGTTTTAAGTTCACATCAAATTCAAAATATAATTACTAATTTTACTTTTAAATTAAATAATTTAAATCAAAGTCTGTTTTTCATTATTTTCCATACGTTGATACCACTCTTTCCATTTCAAACCTACGACATGGTAATTATAAGGCCATAAATAAATTAATAATCCTCGTATTCTATGACCTTCTCAAATTACAGTATATAGGGTAAGTTACACATTATCGGACAGTCCCACATCTTCGATCATATAAGAAAATGCAATATGGCAATTTTTATTTAATCCTTACTTAGATAATACTTATTGTACGTGTTTTCCCCATATTATAAAAAGAACTAATAGTATTTTTGTTATGGAATAATATCATGTTTATTCAAATGTAAAATATGATGGTGACATAGGATTTATCTAGCTATGGCCCCACCATAACTTTCTGTCTGGGTGTAACATGAAACTTTTAATAGTAGCTACGTATTTATTTATTATAATTAATAGTATCGGCCGCATTGTTATTGTAAGAATAACAATAGAAAATACCGCAAGATATAAAGTCATATTTATAGGGTAAATTACGAGTTATCGGACGTTACACATTTTCGATCATATTAGAAAAATAAATACTAGTATTATCAAACTTTTATTTCAATTTAAAAAAAAAGTATTCGAAAAAAATTATTTTAAGCTCAAAATTAAAGTGAAATAATAATATTAAATATAATTTTATCTTATGATCGTTGATGTGGAACATTACGATAACTTGTAACTTACCCTATAGTTTCAATGAAGTGAAATTAGTCCATTATCACCATATCATATCATTTAATTATCGATATATCTTCTAAACCTGAACTTAGCCACGCGTTCAACTGCCCTTAATTATAGTGTGTATATATGCATTGTAATTAACTATGTATTTTATTTGGTAACCGCATATATGCAGTGATATAAACTTTAGAAATGGTTATGGTGGGGCCATAGGAGATGACCCCACCATAACTTTCTCCCAATATAAAAGAATCTCAACAGTAGTTTTGACAATTTCTCTTAATTAAAATCAAAGATAATTTAAACATGGTAATACAATCATAATTATACAATAAAATAATTAATTAAAATTTAATCCACAATGCAACTATGAAATGAATAATAAAATCAGACATACTTTAATAAATAAAATATTAACCGTATTATGAACGATTTATTAGTACTCCTGTAATAAATAGGTATACACCATTTTAGCCTCAAATTAAAAAAAGTCAAGTTCAAATTAAAATTAGTCAACTTCAAATTAACCCTTTCGACGCGAGTGGGACACATATATCCCAAAGTAAAGACAATACTTCAAAGTTTAGCAGGCTGATTTGTATAATTAGTTCCTACAAAATGTTCAAAGCTGATCATCATGAGCACAAGCAACTATTGTTTGTGCTCATGATGATCGGTTTTGAAATATTTGTAGGAACTAATAATATACAAATCAGCCTGCTAAACTTTGAAGTATAGTCTTTATTTTGGGATTTATGTGTCCCACTTGCATCGAAAGGGTTAAAGGAAGTGAATTTCGAATTAAAATTTGTCAACTTCAAATAAGGATAAGTCAAGCAACTATAAGTTAAAACAGGTGAACTTCAGATTTAAAAAGTTCAATTTCTAATTAAAATATCGTATTTTTCTTCTGTTAAACTCTCAATTCTGAAATAAATTAAGTTAATTCACAAATAGGAAATTTTCTACATCTATTAAATAATGGCCAAAGCAGTTTTATTTCATCATATATTTATTTACTCGTCCAATTCATAACAAGTTCATGTATAATGGATACAGTAGAACATTCATATTATTCTAAAGATTTATCAGATGGTTGAATTGATTTTTAATTGAGTTCATCTTTCATAATTTATGATATTTTATAAAATGAGAATGAAAATTTCAATATGTTCTCGAGTTATTTTTATTTGAAATTGATCTATTTTAATTTGAACTACACTTTATTTAAATTGAAGTTGACTAATTTTAATTTGAAGTTGACTTCTTTTTATTTGAGGCTAAAATGGTGTAGATAAATGTTCTATGTATTTATAATCCTTACTCACATTAATAAATATTTATGGATAACCGTATTTATTACTTTTAGTTCGTATCTACTGTAAATACTCACCATTCACCATAATGAGTAGCTACTCACCATTCACCAAAATGAGTAGCTAATCACCATTCACCATAATGAGTAGCTAATCACCATTCACCATAATGAGTAGCTACTCACCATTCACCATAATGAGTAGCTACTCACCATTCACCATAATGAGTAGCTACTCACAATTCACCATAATGAGTAACTACTCACCATTCACCATAATGAGTAGCTAATCACCATTCACCATAATGAGTAGCTAATCACCATTCACCATAATGAGTAGCTACTCATCATTCACCATAATGAGTAGCTAATCACCATTCACCATAATGAGTAGCTACTCATCATTCACCATAATGAGTAGCTACTCACCATTCACCATAATAAGTAGCCACTCACCATTTACCATAATGAGTAGCTACTCACAATTCACCATAATGAGTAGCTACTCACCATTCACCATAATGAGTAGCTAATCACCATTCACCATAATGAGTAGCTACTCACCATTCACCATAATAAGTAGCCACTCACCATTCACCATAATGAGTAGCTACTCACCATTCACCATAATGAGTAGCTACTCACCATTCACCATAATGAGTAGCTACTCACCATTCACCATAATGAGTAGCTAATCACCATTCACCATAATGAGTAGCTAATCACCATTCACCATAATGAGTAGCTACTCACCATTCACCATAATGAGTAGCTAATCACCATTCACCATAATGAGTAGCTACTCACCATTCACCATAATGAGTAGCTACTCACCATTCACCATAATGAGTAGCTACTCACAATTCACCATAATGAGTAGCTAATCACCATTCACCATAATGAGTAGCTAATCACCATTCACCATAATGAGTAGCTACTCACCATTCACCATAATGAGTAGCTACTCACCATTCACCATAATGAGTAGCTATTCACCATTCACCATAATGAGTAGCTAATCACCATTCACCATAATGAGTAGCTAATCACCATTCACCATAATGAGTAGCTACTCACCATTCACCATAATGAGTAGCTACTCACAATTCACCATAATGAGTAGCTAATCACCATTCACCATAATGAGTAGCTACTCACCATTCACCATAATGAGTAGCTAATCACCATTCACCATAATGAGTAGCTACTCACCACTCACCATAATGTGTAGCTACTCACCATTCACCATAATGAGTAGCCACTCACCATTCACCATAATGAGTAGCCACTCACCATTCACCATAATGAGTAGCTACTCACCATTCACCATAATAAGTAGCCACTCACCATTCACCATAATGAGTAGCTACTCACCATTCACCATAATAAGTAGCCACTCACCACTCACCATAATGAGTAGCTACTCACCATTCACCATAATAAGTAGCTACTCACCATTCACCATAATAAGTAGCTACTCACCAATCACCATAATGAGTAGCTACTCACCATTCACCATAAAGAGAGGCTACTCACCATTCACCATAATGAGTAGCTACTCACCATTCACCATAATGAGTAGCTAATCACCATTCACCATAATGAGTAGCTAATCACCATTCACCATAATGAGTAGCTACTCACCATTCACCATAATGAGTAGCTAATCACCATTCACCATAATGAGTAGCTAATCACCATTCACCATAATGAGTAGCTACTCACAATTCACCATAATGAGTAGCTACTCACAATTCACCATAATGAGTAGCTAATCACCATTCACCATAATGAGTAGCTAATCACCATTCACCATAATGAGTAGCTACTCACAATTCACCATAATGAGTAGCTAATCACCATTCACCATAATGAGTAGCTACTCACAATTCACCATAATGAGTAGCTAATCACCATTCACCATAATGAGTAGCTAATCACCATTCACCATAATGAGTAGCTACTCACCATTCACCATAATGAGTAGCTAATCACCATTCACCATAATGAGTAGCTACTCACCATTCACCATAATGAGTAGCTACTCACAATTCACCATAATGAGTAGCTAATCACCATTCACCATAATGAGTAGCTACTCACCATTCACCATAATGAGTAGCTAATCACCATTCACCATAATGAGTAGCTACTCACCATTCACCATAATGAGTAGCTAATCACCATTCACCATAATGAGTAGCTAATCACCATTCACTATAATGAGTAGCTACTCACCATTCACCATAAGTAGCTACTCACCATTCACCATAATAAGTAGCCACTCACCATTCACCATAATGAGTAGCTACTCACCACTCACCATAATAAGTAGCTACTCACCACTCACCATAATGTGTAGCTACTCACCATTCACCATAATAAGTAGCTACTCACCATTCACCATAATGAGTAGCTACTCACCACTCACCATAATAAGTAGCTACTCACCATTCACCATAATGAGTAGCTACTCACCACTCACCATAATAAGTAGCTACTCACCACTCACCATAATGTGTAGCTACTCACCATTCACCGTAATGAGTAGCTACTCACCATTCACCATAATAAGTAGCTACTCACCACTCACCATAATGTGTAGCTACTCACCATTCACCATAATGAGTAGCCACTCACCATTCACCATAATGAGTAGCCACTCACCATTCACCATAATGAGTAGCTACTCACCATTCACCATAATAAGTAGCCACTCACCATTCACCATAATGAGTAGCTACTCACCATTCACCATAATAAGTAGCCACTCACCACTCACCATAATGAGTAGCTACTCACCATTCACCATAATAAGTAGCTACTCACCATTCACCATAATAAGTAGCTACTCACCAATCACCATAATAAGTAGCCACTCACCATTCACCATAATGAGTAGCTACTCACCATTCACCATAATAAGTAGCCACTCACCATTCACCATAATGAGTAGCTACTCACCATTCACCATAATAAGTAGCCACTCACCACTCACCATAATGAGTAGCTACTCACCATTCACCATAATAAGTAGCTACTCACCATTCACCATAATAAGTAGCTACTCACCAATCACCATAATAAGTATCTACTCACCATTCACCATAATGAGTAGCTAATCACCATTCACCATAATAAGTAGCCACTCACCATTCACCATAGCTTAAAAACTCTACCACCTCTTCACCAATTCCCCGCATTTAAAAGGCAGACCATTGCTCCACTGTTCACCACACGATGCACATTTAGTTGTTTTGTCCACTGCGGTTTAACCAGCTGCAGTCACACTATTGTCACGCAGCCACAACTAAAAATATGGGTGAGTTTTAGTACATTCAGAAGCAGCGGGTGTTGTAAAGGGTTGCTCTGCTATTTATCACCAACACTCTGCTTCAATGTGAATTAATTGCAAACTATTTTTCTTAGAGGCTGTCTTAGGAACCAGGCTACAATATGAGGAATTTGGTTTGTGTTCCTACAACATCTGCCAAAGAAATTGTGAGTACAGGCAATTTTTAGAAATTGCTATGGATGTTTTAAAGTACAGTATGAATATTTAACTGATTTTTATTTTGATGAGGGATTTATTGTATGTAGGCATATATTTTATGTTTCTCGTTGTTTATTGTTAAATATTTCATTTTATTTATAATTGAATTATGACTTGTTGTATTTTAAAACATTATTGTTTTTAAATTCCTGTAATTAATAATTATTGAAATTAATTGTTATGTAATAGATAATATATTTTTTGTTTCTTAATTGATAACTGCATTACTGTATATTATAAAGTATTTATATATTTTTGTACATTAAAAAGTAAATATTTTTGTACTTTAGAAAAATACATATATTTTTAAATTATTTTTTGTATTACTTTTCAAATGCCTTTATTTATTTTTTCTTTTGTACTTGATCCCAATAATGGCGGGTTGAATTGATTGGTCTGTATTGACGTTAGAGCATTGTAGTGCCTGTGTAACAGAATAGCGCCATATAAATCAGGGTAAGGTTTAAAGGTCCATACGGTCCACATAGGAACCACGGGTGTGTGACAATGGCTACCCTGACCGCAACGGGACTCCTTGTTGCTCCTAAAGTTGCTTCCGGGTAAAGGAATCATTTTATTGACCACATGTGATGAGTCCTGCAACAGTTGTGACGTACATGTTTAATGGTGGAAAAAAGTTATTATCTAAAACTGAAAGGATTAGTAATTTTATATGAAGATTGAATATGTTTTATAGTTTGTGCATGTTTAAAGTTTTGGACAAATAGAAGGTTTTGAATTGTGTAAAACTTCTGAAATTTTTAAAAGTTTTGGACGTGTTTAAACTTTTCAAAAATATTTAAAGTAAATAAGGTTAGGTAGGTTCAGAGTTTTAACATAAAAAAAATAAGTTTAAGAGTTCAGACATGTTGTAGAATTTCAACATGTTAAAAAGTTTGAACAATGAACATGTTTAAAAGTTTGATCATTTTTTAAATTTTTAACATGTTTTAGAACAAAATATTTCAGCACTTACTATATTTTCTTTACTATATTTTTATTTTTTGATCTAAATGTAGATTATTGATTCGATTATTTTGATCTTTTAGTTACAAATCTTTATTATAATAGTATAACAGTCTGTCTGTCCGAAGCCTTTGATAAATAAAGGAAAATTAGAAATTTGTGGCCATGTCTACGGGTCACACTGATATAAATAATTTTAAAAATTGACTTTTGAGGGTGGGAAATAATTTTGCTAAATCAGTATATATGTTTTGATAATACGTATTTGCATTGAAATTAAATACCTATTGTACTAATTGAATTACCTATGGATGAACAACAACTACTAGTGCAAAAGAGTTATAACATCATTAGTTCTATTGGGAAATAAGAACTCTGATGACAGGAACTCGGTAACCCGAACCCAAAATGTAAAACCTGCTATTTAGGGTTATAACTTCCGAGTTATCGGACGGTTTCGCATTTTCGATTATTTAGAAAAAAAGTATATGATAATATAATTTAACTTTTATATACTTTTTATTATATGATCGAAGATGTGGAACCGTCCGATAACTCGTAACTAACCCTATATATAAGTTGCCTCAATTTTAGGCTAAACCACTGCAACGTTCTTTTTAAATTTTTGTATAGTTTAGCATTTTAAATGTTGTTTTAATTTAGGATGATGTAAATATATTTTTTTTAAAGTAATTCATTTATTTTCATTTACATCCACGAAATTAATCAACTTTATTTGCGAGAATTTTTTTTCTTTCTTTTTTCTATGCTTTCTTTTAAAACAGTTCAGATTAAAAGAAATAAAGTTAATTTCTATCTATAATTTAATTAATGAGCTTTATCAAGTTTATATGAAAAACTCTAATTTAATTCTTTGCTTCCCTCTAAAATATTATTTAAAAAAATTAAATTTAAATAAATACTGATATTTCTCTCGGTCCCTTTCTTACCGTATAACGTGTTTTAATACCTAGTTACGTGTAACGTGACACTATAGTTTCTACTTTCAGCCCCATGCAGTTACTAAAGTGAGAAACACGATTACTTCAACATCCTGCATTGTGTCAAATTATAGTGAACTCGAGAGTAATTTTTAAATGGGTAGAGGGAAAGTTCCGGGTTATCGAATGGTTTTAAGTTTTCGATCATGAAAGGAATATATACTATTATTTAACCTTTATTAAATTTGTATCCATGATACTTGCAGGTATCATGGATACGAAATAAAATGAAAGTTGATATTTCTCATACATTTTTTTATTAGATGATCGAAAATGTGGATAAAAATAACTCTGAATTAAATCAAAATTAATAAAAAAAATCTTAAACTGTCCTCGATTTCAAATGTAATTATTGTTCATTTTTTTGTTAATTCATATCAGTATATTTATTGTAATCTTTCGTAAACTAATTCATTTTCAGTTTTGAAAGTTGAAACAATAAATTTAATGTTTTAGAAGTCGTAATTATTTTCCTTATTTATCCTTTAATTTTTATTTATATGCTTCTTTAATGATAATTTTTTTCAATGGAAAATATTGTCTTTTTATTCAAAAGAAATATTTTAAGATTTTTACCACTTCGATATTAAATTGCGTACATATTTAATATATTTAATTATTCAATGAATTGAAAAATACTGGTTATTTTTTACCGAATTTGGTAATTTTATTTATATTTACCAGCCGTTAAAAATCAGTTTTATTCATATTTAGTCTATGTACAAAAGGGAATAAAATTAAAATTTTAAGCTTTTAGTATTTTTATTTGTATATATTTCTCTATTGCATAAATATATTCTATTTTAAAATAGGACACGCATACTTTACATTTATTTACTAAATTAAATTAAACCAATTAAAATAATTATTTAATTGATTACAATTTATTTTGGGCACTTATATACATTGACGAATTACTGATCATTTCATGGAACACTTAATTATTACTACATATATTAATGAAAGATAAAAAGAAAATAAATACAAGGGACTTAGAAGAAAAAGTAAAATAGGAAGAGAGTTTGTACAAAAATATTCATACAGGACCGTGCTCACGGATGCAGAAACGATACTGTGTGCTTACAATATGTAATTACTTGTTTGAAATCTAATAGTGGGACAGCATTGGCCCGATATTGTTACAACATTGGCCCACTATTAGGATAATGTTGCCACGTAAAACTTGGCTACCTGGGTTTATAGATACTATACAAACAATATTTTTCTAAAAAAAATTATGCTGAAACATAATTCATATAAGAAACCTTGAAGGGAAAATATTTCCGGGGAATTAAATTCTTAATCTAATGCTAAAATGGCCACAAATGATAAAAACAATAGAAACCCGTACAGATGTAGGACAGACTAGATAGCACAACTTAACACTACTGTACTACTGTGTTAAGAAAATATACCACAGGGTAAGCTCTCAGATATCGGACAGTTCCACATTTTCGACCATAAAAAGTTTTGAATAATTATGATTTAACTTTTATTTTTCATTGGTACCTATAGTAAATTAAAAGTTGAATAAAATTTATTATATATCAAAAAAATGGAACCGTTCGATAACTCACAGTTTAGACTATTTAGTACAAATTAAGATTACTTATAGGACTAATAGTTATGGAGAGGCCAAAATATCTAAAAAAATGATTCAAAAAAATTCAAATAATTCAAATTTGACCAAAAAAAAATAAAATAATATTGGTGTTGATTCAAATAGCAAGAAATTAATAAACCTCAAACCCTATGCAATTAATGAATAATTTAAGAACCTTTCTGTACATTCATATAGATACATTTATTTATTATTATTCATTTGTACACCTAGAAAGTCTAGTTAAAAGCTATTATTCACAATATTTGGTATACACTGCTGTATGAATGGTATGAACTCTACACAAAAATATTAAAGGTACTTATATTACTTTTTATAATAGCCACCTTTTGTAGTAACTGAATCATTTACACTATACATATATACAATTATTTTAATGTATGTACACTTATCTTTTTAATTATTTTTGAACGTAAATTTAACATAAAATACATATTCTACATTCATTATTTTTTATGCAATTATATGCAAGTTTTTTTTTCATTTTTGACTTAAATTTAACATAAAGTACATAGTTCTTATTTGTGCATTTTATGTATATTTTATTGATCAGTTACCAGATTTACTCATCAATTTAACTTTTAGTCCTGCTTTTTTTTTTCATATACAATTTTACAAATTTGATACCTACTATAGTTTCTCTTGAAATAAGAGATCTCATAAAGCTACAATAAATTTAAATATTACTTAATACTCAAGATTAGTTTATTATTTCATTTATGGTAATTTAATTAGCTTTTTTTAGTTTTGGCAAAGAATAATAAGGATTAAAAATATTCACAGGTAAATTTATGGAGGGCCACTGAAAATCAGGATGTTAATTAAACTTTCTACCATAACTTTCTCTCTGTCGAAAACACTATCTAATAACCTGAATAATCTACTAAAATTCATTTAATTTAATAGCTCTAAGAAGAGCTACTTGAGAGAAAGGCAAAACCTTACCGACTCTTGCAAGAATAGCAGTGTTCAAAGAACATGTTACTATCTGGTAAAGTTTCTTGACAAAATGAACATCTAAGAGGGTCAGTTTCACCATGAAACTTCATGTGAGTGGTATACATGTTCTCTGAACGGAATGTAATCTTGCACAAAAAGCAGTCCATAATGAAATCCTTTTCAACAAACTCCTTTGGTTCAATTTCGGATATCTTTGGGTCTTCTGTTTCATTAGATGCACCAGAGATTTGGGATTCAGTTTCGTTAGTCTCAGTGTCTTCGGCCTCTTCTTCAGCTAGAGATTCCATCCTGACGGGATTGGGTGCTCTGTATATCTTCTTGGGTGAAATGGTATCTGGAGGAGTGAGTGATGAGGGAGACACTTCTCCAGGACTTTCAGACAACCTACGTCTGATGATCTGTTGAGGAGGAGTGTGGTCCTTGGTTAAATCTAGAGGAGTCGGCGAACCATTCTCTTCGGAATATTCTTGTTCTTTCGGACCTTGCATCAACGAAGACTGGTTCACAAGGAGGTTCAGCAGAGGTGAGGTTGTAGGTGCTTCTTGATGGTGGGACATCTTGGCGGCGATGATTCGCTCAATTAACTGCGCTGAGTTTGCATCATCTGATAGTCTGCGAGCTGGAGGAGCCCTGGTGGGTGTTTGCCAATCTCCAGGAGCAGGACCACCTTTTGCAACATGCATGAAAACATTATGGATTTTCAAAATCTCTTCTGATTGAAACTCATCAGAGCAAATGGTACATTTAAAGGATTTGGATTTCTCTTCCGCGATGGTGTCAAACTTGGCAGCTCTAGCAGACAAACTTGCGTACAGGTTAGGATTTGTGGTCAATGGACTGTTTGGAGAGTTGAGGTAAGAAAACTGAGTCAAGGATTGGATAGATGGTGGCGTGTTGAAGAAAGAAGGCGGGTGGCTCATCATACCAGGGAACGCTGTGAGAGTCTGAGACATTTGAGGTGGGTTTTGATACCTTAATAATGAATTAGATGATACGTTAACAGAAGATGTGGAAGGGATATTAGTAATACTAGTAACAGGTGAACAAGACGAGACTATCGGAGATGAATTGGGATCAGATGTTCGGACAGATATTTTAGCCGTATATTGAGGAGGGAAAATTGGATTACCTTGTGAATCACGCTTCACCTTAGGCCCTCTTCTTGTTCCATAAACATCGATAATTGGAAATGGATTAATGCTACCATCTGGATTGAAAGCTGGCATTGGAGAATGTTCATATTTTCGGCAGTGAATTTTAAGTGCGTGCATATACTTTGCTTCATAATTGCAATTCATACATCTGAATGAGTAGAAATTGCTATGAGATTTCATATGTGAATTAAGCATAGATTGATTGACGCATTTATAGGAACATTTATTGCATTTGAAATTCTTTTGACCAGTGTGATTATTCATATGATATTCAAAGTGATGTTTAAGATCAGTGATGAATGGACAAAGTTGACACGCCAACAGCTTGTCATCTCTAATGTGAGTTCTCCTATGCTTGAACCATTCCTCATCGGTTTTGAATTCTATTGATACGCCACATGCTTTACATTTCCTTTTCTTCTTTTTCAATGGAGCACTAGCTTCTGCAGCAGAAGAATTCTGAACACAGTTTAATTTATGCTCGTTAATTTGTTCTTCACTTTCAGCTACGTATTCACAGTTAGAACAAGCCAGAGGATTGTGATTTCTGAGATGTTGTCTATAGTCGAAAGTATAAATTTGTGCATTGCAAAGAGGACAGATTATTTTTTGGACATCGGTTGAATTATCTGGATTGGAGCCACCTGAATCTCTCAACTCTTCATCCGACTCATCTCTGCTGTATTCGGCTGCCTCTTGTTCACCGTTCTCACTTCGATGATCCACATTTTCTTCGGACTTTACACTCGTTTCATAAAGATCTGCTTCGCATTTCACCTGAATGTTCATCTTCTCAAACTCTTTGGGTTGAATGTTGAAACTTTCGATTTTTTCATCGGGAGCGCATTCTTTTTCTCGTGTTAGTTCATGATTAATTGAAGTTTCAGTCGTGTCAGTTTTTGAAGAATGATTTGTTTCGACAATTACATCGGGTCTTTTTGGAGAAGGCATTTTTAAGGGGGGGTAAGAAGGTTGAATAGGATTCAGGTTTTCATGGCGTTGCATGATTTCATTCCCATTGCTAAAGTAATTTAATCTATCATTAAAGAAAGAATTTGGAAAGGCCGCTAAACCTTTGGTTCTCTTAGCGTTATGCAAGTACAGATCCTCATTAGAAGCTTTTCTCTTTGAGAAACCTTCAATATTCTCACCATTGAGATATGGGTAAGCAGGATGACCAAATGGAGAGTATTGAAAGCCTGTACCCGCTGCACCGAAATAAGAAGGAGAGAAACTGGAAGGCTGGTTGTATTCTTGACTGCTCCTCCTGTAGTTTTCGGCTATAATGGCATTTATGAGGGGATTGTTCATCATTCTACCCCCACTACTTGATGGAAGAAGGCTAGGAGCTGCAACTGGGCCACCACCACCGCCACTCATATGACGAAATTCTTCAGACATTTTAGAAGAAACCTGTTGAAGAAAGAAAAGTAACAGTTAAGATTTTGCAATGGAACATATATGATTTATGACGCGTATTGATTATGAAAGGCAAGAAGCAATATCCTAAAAGATTCTCCCTCTCCTCCCCTATCTAAGCAATAACGACACAGAATTCGATCTAGTATTTTTTCCCGGCAAAATGGAGGGAAATACCAGGAGGGTAACTGCAAGAACGAGGGGAGAAGAGTGTGTCTATGGACATTAATAAACAGACTCATGACCGATCACTGGCAACACTAAAAATACTACCTTCAACTAAAGTCTAAATTTTTCAAAATAATACTATGCGATAATGGTCAGAATTGAAATAATCAAATTAAAAATTATTCACAATAAGTTTGAACCAAGTATGTTTCGTATTTTCTTGATATGAGTGTAATGAAACTAATATAAATGATAGAAACTGTAAATTGTGTACCGTCCATAGGTGTTAGATGCATCAATTAACTCGAAGTCATCAGCAGTTAGGCAGGTAACAATTAGTACAAATTAGTAGGGACTTCCATGATGAGAAAATGCATTGGACCATGATGGTACATGACTTACCAATAGCAACTTTTAATGGAAACATTTTAACATAAACTTATTATATATTTATATCCCATATCAGTTTATATTGGAATTTAAAAAATCTATTGATCTCATAGCAACTAAAATTTATTACTAAATTATCAATATCGGGTAACATTTTAGATGTATTTTTGATATCGATAACGTTAAATAGATAAATGAGTTAATTTAGAGTCAGGCTGTTTTGAATCAGTCCTCTAGAGGCTGAACCAGCGCGTGCGCAACAAAGCCTATCCCACCCACCCTACTAAATAAAAACCTGGGGGGGGAGGTGTACACGTGCTACGAGAGGTGGAGAGGGGGGGGGGGTGCAGCAAAATACAAATAGAAAAAAGAATAAAAGCTCCAGTGTATGGGGAGTTTCGATGGCTATCTTTCTCCAGGCTCTTTATATTGATTTCTAGAGACCGTGCTCCTGAAATAGGGTAGGTTCTGAGTTATCGAACGGTTCCACATATTCGTTATTACAAGAAAAAAGTATGATTAAAACTGCTGCTCTTTAATTTGTATCCATGATACCCTGGGTATCATGTATGACAACACAAAATAAAAGATTAATTAGTATTTATTATACATTATTTTCTTATATGATCGAAAAGTGGAACCGTTCGATAATTCAGGACTTCTCTACATGCGACTTGACTACCAAATGGTCGGATAGAGCAACCTTGAACTTGGTGTTCCTACACCAAGTTTTCTTTTCTTTATTTCGTGTTTTAATCTCAGTTTGTTCTTTATTTAAGTGACAGAAATTAGTTATGCAAATGCCATTCATTTATTCAGGACAGCATCGCTAGCGGATTAAAGTCGCTACTGTTTGTTCGGAGAATTAGATTTATCCTTTATTTACAGTATTTTATATAATCAGTACTTAGTTTAGTTATATAAAAAGGAGAATATTCATTAACGTATAAAGTGCCGAACTAGTGATTCAAGCTGTGTTTATTATGATGCTCAAAGACAGGATTGAAATAATTGATTTAAAGACGATACAATCATTTTACGCAGGATTCGAACGGAAATTTTGTAAAATATTCACAGTTTGAACTGTAAACTACTGTTAAACTATCAGGAAAAAAAGGTATTCCCATTAAAGAGCTTACAATTCATTCTCTGTTTTGGAGAGAATTTTCATCACCTGCCCATATTTCCTCGGAGAAAATGCACATCCTTCAATAATTAGAATGGTATCCTGTTTACCAGCTCAAAAAATGAAACCAGCATGTGTGAGTTTGAGACGAAAAACTTGTTTCTAATCATTAGGATATTGCTACACGAGCTAAATAAAAACGTGTAAATATTGGTCCAAGAATTTTTTCAGATTTTTTTTAAGAAAAACTGGTTTTCGAATTTGAAAGCCCGTGTACATTTAATACGAATTAAATTATTTAGCCGCATTGAATTTTGATATTGAATAGTGACGGTTTTTTTAATGTAAGGACAGTAGCAAGCTGCTGGTTGTGACCTGGTGTCAGCCTAGCTACGAGCAGCTGGTTCTGCTAGGTCACTTAGGCCTATAAATAGTAAGGTGTCTGTGTATTCGTTGAATAACCCTATAGGCCTAGCACGAGAATACCTAAAAAATAAAGAAACAGTAAACACTCTCTACAGACGTGTCACTCTTCCACTGAGCATATCCTGATTTACTGAATAAATTCTCTACTTTTTATTAACATATCAATCGTCAGATTTAAATATTTTTTAAAGAATACTGCTTTAGTAAATATAGTTTCAGTTTAATTTGGTTACCTAAATTATTTTAGTTAGGTTTCACCAGTTTTAACATATAAAGAACCGTATACAGTTTACTGCTTTCTGTACAGTGTGGGTCATATGTCAATCAATATTATATAAAATAACTATTTAACGTATCATTTCACAATAGCAGTTTCTTTCAATTCTAAATGAAAATAGCTAAATACATTCCAGAAGAATAGGTAGGTAGATCTTTCCGGGTAAACACACGAAGACTTTAAGGAATTCAAAGAATAACTCTTCCGAATTCAAGGTATTCGTCTTATTATCCTGCCTTATGAACCTAATTCATCCGATCAAAGGCTAAGGATGTTTTGAATGTCAACCTCTTACCGGATACCATTCCCAAGGAGAAAGAACTGCAGTGACATTTAAAACAACTCTCAAGGAGGCTTTTTGACATCTAACCTTTCGCCGGTAGTTTATCCACCTCAAAAAGTTCTCTCTTACCATTCTTCCTATGACAGTTATTTGAACATCCGCTACCCAGATTCAAAGTTAAGGTGGTCTTGGAGAGGATTCAGTGAAATTTCGTCAGAATACTTACCAACACTTTTAGATATACAGCAAAAACATAAAAGTTACATTGAAAGGTAACTTCTATTTTTCGTTAAACAATCATAAAGTTGGCAGTGCAACAAACAAGTGGATACAGCAAACTACATTACCGCCATCTATGTTAAAATAGAAATGGTAGGGTGATACCAGGAAGGCATCGTATATCAAATTCATAATTTAAATACTAATACTAATAATGATTTTATATCATATAACAATACCAATTCTCATAAGACAACTAATCCAGACATCACAATTTTCCTTTTTCTCAAATCTTGAAAACAGCACAAGGAATTATTTAAGGCATTCATGCATGGTTGGTTGAACGAAGAAAGAAGAAAAAATATTTCTGCATAAACACGTCTAAGAAAATAACAATAATAGGAACGCAAATCAAACAAGACTGTCAGCGTTTAAAAGGAAACTGGCCGCCGTAAGGAAATTCTAGTTCTGTAATACCCATTTATTCGAATTCTTCTCTTATGCAAGAACGGATCCGTTAAGGAGACCTTAGAATTTCTCCTATTCACGGGATATTTAGGAAATGAATGAGAGAGCTGATGATGAAAGGAAGGTAGCTACCATTGGTGCATGCACAGAATGCATAGGCATGCATTCTGTAGGCCTACACAAAGAAACTGGCCTGAAAGGGGGTGAGAATACGCTTTAAAGGCCTAGTCTATAGCTAATACATCTATATTTTGTACAGTCAGCAGTAAAGAGAATTATTGTGGTTTTTAGTAAATGTACGAAAAAGTAAACCTACAATAAAAAAAGTACGATTTTTAGTAAAATGTACGAAAAAGTAAACCTATAATCAAAAAAGAACGATTTTTTTTAGTAAAATGTACGAAAAAGTAAACCTATAATAAAAAAGTACGATTTTTAGTAAAATGTACGAAAAAGTAAACCTATAATAAAAAAGTACGATTTTTAGTAAAATGTACGAAAAAGTAAACCTATAATAAAAAAGTACGATTTTTAGTAAAATGTACGAAAAAGTAAACCTATAATAAAAAAGTACGATTTTTTCGCAAAATGTACGAAAAAGCACACCTATAATCAAAAGAGGTACGATTTTTTTTAGTAAAATGCATGAAAAGTAAAAACACAATCAGAAAAATAAGCTTTGATGAAAAAAACATGCTTGGTTGCTTTAAACGAAAATATCTTTGCATTTTAATACACTTGAGCCAAAACTTCATGAATAAGATACTGTAGGCTCAAGCGATATCATTTGGCCGATTAAAACAACCTAAACATGGTCGCATTAAACGGTTTCCATACTTTCAATTCTCGGTATTTAGATTACTTTTTTCGAATTCACAAATTAGTTCAAATGTTATAGTTTGTCATAACAAATTTCCTTTTATTGTTTTGTTAGATATTTAAGTTATTGTTCAAGATTTTGCTGTTATTGTTCTAAAGCAGGTGGTGTGCAAAACCTTCTAGGAATTATGGAACTTCTCTTTTAAAAAATAGTAAAGATTTAGTGAATGAATACAGTTTACCAACTCAAAGAAAGGATAATTAGACTTAAAAGAAAGGACAGCTGGACTGAAGATGCGTAGACTGAGAGACTGTAAATGTGCAAAAAACAGAAGGAGAATTAGAAGGAAATTAGATATATATTTTCTGTATACTATATTATTAATTAATGTACTAAAAGAGTCACTGCTTGATGTTAATTTAACAAATCACAGTTTTCTATTTTTCTATTATTTTCAAATCTTACAAATTTGTCATCGTGTACCTAAACCAATTTTAAAATATCTACGAGCATTACAATTATTAGTAAAGTTTCTTTTTGAAAATGTGAAATAAATAAACTTCACAAAATTAATCGCATACTCATTTAAAATATTATGTATTCACAGAGAGTAATCTTCTACATAATAACTACATTCCCAGCAGTTCGCACAAATAATTCGCTGACGCCACTACACAATAGAGATGTACAGTGAGCGTTTAAAAGCTAGCACACGATCAGCACACACAAACATATAATCAATGTGTGCCCAATATACAAAACATGGGAAAAAAGCAGCCCAGGGGCAGAGGGCCACCCTTTTTAGGTCCTTTTCAGGGTAAAATAGAAGCCTAGCACGCTCACATCAATAGGCTGCCTATTTTAGAGTCTTTGTGATGTTTTGGACTGAAGTCTGCACGTGGTACCTAAAGACCCACTGTACTCTATGGTCTCCCCCAACAATAAAAGAATATATTAATGCCTACCTAGATCTGTGTACATACGGCAACTAAAGTAACGGTACTGGAGAGTACTTTGGAAATTGTGATACTTCGTATATGAGATTTTTTTTTCAAGATGAATTTGATGAACCTATTATAAAACTAAGAATTTGATATCATTAAGGAATTATTTTCTTATGATATATGTAGATAATTGTTAGTCCTGGATATCCCTTATCATAGCTATCATTTCGGTATAATGTCACAGTGTTGGGTTAGCTTTATCAATCCCTTGCACCCCTGAGGGCGTCACCCCAAAATGCTGCACATGGTAATGCAATAATCCATAGTATTCACTTATCACACTTAGGCACATGTATCACTACTGTACATAGATACCATTTTATATACTAAATATCTATACCGCTGTATCATAGCTACTTATCGATTAGATATGTGATGTTTAAATTTGTGACATATTTGTTATATCATCAGGTAGCATGGATACATGACAATCACAAATTAAATGCTACTATTTTCAGAAATAAATGGCTTAGATGTATAGAAATAATTAACTAATGTAACAAAATACTGTCTCTCCATCCTCCCCCCCCCCCCCCTTCTTTTTATGGAAACGGCACCACGTGCTACCCCCACTCCTCCAAATATAGCACCCACCCCCATTGCACCCCCAATGCCTGCATCGCTGACCATCAATAGAAATAAAGAAATTGGAGATGACGGTTGTTGTGAATGCCTTAACTGAAATAATCCGAGTAAATTGAAGAAAAAGGAATGTATAATTTTAACATTATGAAATTTAGTATGAAAAAATAAATTTTAAATTAATGATCATACAAAAATTATATCTAATTCTATTTTAATAAACTTATGTTTCTATTAAATCAGTTTATCAAAATGGAAAAAAGTGTCAAAATGGTATAACGTAGTTGAGAGGTTTAGTCTGTCCGATGTATCGAGGCATATCTCTTTTTACCCCCGTGTATATTTTTTTATCCCACGCCCACCATGCTACTTTTTAGTCTATAAAAAGGCTCAGCTAGCGAATCCATGTCCGTCCTCCATTTTTTAGTCGATTGAAAGGCAATTCAGGGGATTATTTTGCAAGGCAGCCATTTTTAGAAAAAACGGTAGGTAGGTACAATGGGTGACGAAAATTCCACTAATTATTTTCCTTTTTCGAAATCTTAGGAAAAATATGAAAAAAATGAGAAAATTGTCTAAATTACAATATTGAAAATAAATTTATTCGAAAACTATCAAAATATTATTTCATTTTTCAAAGTTTTTGATTAATGATTTAGCTTCAGTTTGTTATTATTTATTAAATAGATTTATTGCTACTAATTCATTATTTATAAACTAAGGATATCTTCTAATTAACAACGTTTATTTGCATTGATTAAATATAATAACAGTGAATTATTTCCCACATCAAGAGAAATACGGTCTAGCCTCGCTAACAATTATGAAAAAAATCAATATAGGTTTAATTAGAACTGTATTTACTATATTTGTGAAGTTAAGTTTGAATGTAGAAATATATTATAAAAAAAATATAAGGCATTATACATAGTAAAAACATTGAAATTATTTTTTAGGTAGAATTATTTATGATGAATTTCCAATGAATTAAATTTGGATGTTAATTATTCTTAGAGATTGCATATATGATATTTAAATATTTATTTCTTCACTGTTTTAATTGAGAAATAAAATATTTAAATTTAATATCTAGCTATTATTTAAGTTTACACAATGAGCTTTACTTCTTGGTTAATTTCTTTTTGCCTATGCATCCATTTAAATTATTTCTTTCTTTTTTCTCCACGGGTTTATGAATTTAAGAAGGCTTCGAACATTGTTAATTTAATTTTTCGAATTACGAAAATCGGCGAAGCGTGACGGTGGTCAAAGTTATTTTGCCTTATTAGTTTTTACTATTCGGCTAATCTCACGAAATAATGAAGGTAACAATACGACAATAATTTGAAACCATACCTAACCGAAAATAATGGTACAGATGTTGAATAAAATAATTTTACTAATTGTAATATAAAAATCACTTACGTTTGTTACTGCTGTAGAAGAAATATAAACTTAAAGACGGTGTCAATATTTCACTTCAATACAGAAGCCACTGAAAACATCCATAAAACTTGAACAGAATTAAATAAACTCTCACAATAATTTGTTAACAAGTGAAGTGCGCAAGCGTACGCTCTTACCGAAGTCTTGGAAACAACTGACTGACTGTCATGATTCTTTAGGCCTGGTAGTGGCATAGGCTTTTTAGGGCGGAGCTAAAGAGTCCCAATGAGGGGGGCGGAGCTTAGCTCTCAAAATCTACTTTTGTTATTATTGTTGTTTATTGAACAAGTCAGTTTGATATGTGAATTAAAATTTAATCAAGTAATTATTGTATCACTAATTTTAATGAAATTTTGTTTAATTTCATAATGCATATAAGATACATATATTTTGGTGTATATGCTGTTATCATATCTATGTTTAAACTCAATGTGCTAAATGTATATACATAATAAATTACAAAATCATAATGTAAACAATATAAGAAACATTTTCTTTATAACAAAAAAAAATTATTATCGATGGAAATATAACTAAAAGAATAAAATCAAAACAATGAATCAGTTTTTCAAATTTTCTATTATTTTCAAATCTTACAAATTTGTCGTCGTGTGTACCAAGACAATCTTAAAATATCTACTAACATTACAATTAGTATAGTTTCTTTTTGGTAATATGAAATTATTAAACTGTGAACTAATAATTATCACAGATATATTATTTATATAACATTGAATTGATAAAATGTATTTATTATAATTAAATAAAACACTCACTGGTATTAATTATTGTACCAAACAGTATAAAGGAATAGTGATTTCCATTATTTTTAGTTCTTCCTCCATTTGTTGATAATTCTATTATTTTATACTTTTTTTACGGACTTTAATTTAATTTTAATAATAATTAAGTGGTTTTATACCAACAGGTATAAAAATAAAAGTTAAATTAAATATCACATAAGTTTTATATGACCGATGATGTGGAACCGTCTGGTAATTCGTAACTTACAAATACCATTTAGGTATTAAATACTATTAAACATAAGTACGAATACCACTTAAACAAATAAAAGTGCTAAAAATTAGGTAGCCTAATAGGTTGGCTAATCCTAGGTGATAATACATAGCGAACGTGCGGTCAATTTACTTAGATATGTATAAGGAGCACGTATATAGCGTGTACCATCACAGAATAAAGTATGTAACATATATCAGCGAATAAAGTCCTATGTACCACCCTGCACATACTAAATAGCATGTTGGACATATTCTTTATAATAAATGTATATTTTATTATAAATATAGTTTTACACGCTTATTTATATAAAAAAAGTACGTAAATTAAACTATATGTACATGTAACTGTATATATTTTTCACGGATCTAGATATGTTAATGATTGGAGTGATATTATCCCTATTATTATTTCTCACTTATATATATATATATGCGATAAAGTTAATGTGCATTTACTAATAATTAATCTATTTCTGTTGTGAATTTATAAACATTATCTGACTGGAATATATTTATTGGTATTAGATTCGGTTTGTGGGTATCTACTACCTAGGTATAGAGTTATGGTGGGGCCATAGAAGATTGGAACAGAAAAAGTTATGGTGGGGCCATAGAAGATTGGAACAGAAAAAGTTATGGTGGAGCCATAGAAGATTGAAAGAGAAAAAGTTATGGTGGGGCCATAGGAGATTGAAAGAGAAAAAGTTGTGGTGGGGCCATAGAAGATTAAGTCAGTACCATCATAATCTTCTATGTCCCCACCATAACTTTCTCTCTCAATCTTCTATGGCCCCACCAAAACTTCATTCCCGATGAAAATTTTATGAAATAATTAGTGAAATGACGTAACAAGCAGACACTCTCAGTTCTCGGACAGTGTATGTTAGCACAAGTAACGAACAATATGACCTTTGTTAATTTCTTATATATCAATATTAATCTTCACTTACCGAGAAAGTCGGTGTTATAGGGTTGTTTCCGTGTAGCCAATCAGGTGGAAGATTTAGTTTTAAATAGTTATTTCCTCATTGTTTAATGTTGACCTTTTATTATTAGGCCCTAATTAATCCTACGGAAATTACAGAAAATTTGACGGTGTATGCGGAGCTTACCGAACTTTAATGTATTCTCCAGTCTCTGAAATTAGAAATAACAATAATAATTAATTGTATATGTGTACTATCAGTGAAAAAAAAATCGAAAATACTATGATTGAGGAAAACAGTTTTTTCCCTGATAGTACAGCATTTTATTTTAATTTCTGAAAATGAAAATATCATTAAAAAGTAAAAAATTAATTTATTGAAAAAAAAAAATCACTTTCATTTCATTAAAGATGTTACATTTTCGAGGTATTACTGATTAATGCTATTTCAACCCTCAAATTTCTTCCTTCAATTCTTCCCATTCATGACTGTTAGAGAAGAAACACACACACACACATGTGTGGACACACAAAATATAACCACACATGTGCTTATATTTTTTCCTACCATTTGGAGGGCACATCAACCACATCCTCAGCGTCTGCCAAATTAATAACTCAATAATCATTGTCCTTATTTCCTGCGTCTTCAACTGTCCTTTGATTTCCAAAAGATAAAACAGGACACTTTAACAAGTAAAGGACACTCTTCTGAGTAAGACGTCTTCGGGTGCTAGGTGTATGGGGTCAAAACTCAGTTACCGTGCACTCACAGTTACCGTGTTGATTCTGTTTATAGTGTCAAAATATAGATATTGTAAGGAAGTTTTGTGCAAGTACTATCCCAGGCAAGAAGGATTTAATCCTGGGATATTAAAGGGCTTGTCCCAGGCAAGAAGGATTTAATCCTGAGATATTAAGGGCTTGTCACAGGCAAGAAGGATTTAATCCTGGGAAATTAAGGCAATATCCCAGGATTAACTTTCAAGAGAAAAGAGTCACTGCATGATGCTAATTTCACAAATCACAGTTTTCTAATTTTCTATTATTTTCAAATCTTACAAATTTGTCGTCGTGTACCCACAACAATTTTTTTGATATAAAAAATATAATCATTAACGTTTCTCTTTGGAAATATGAAATTAGTAAACTGGGAAAAAAATCATACACTTAATTAATTAAAATAATGAAATTTTGACCATTTTCGAAATCATGATGAAAAAGTAGTTAAGGATAAATTTCAAATTATCGAACTGTTCCACATTTTCGAACGTAAAAGAAAAAGTTACATAATCTAACATTTTAATTAATTATTATAATTGAATACTAATTAAAATTATATTTTTTATATGATCGAAAAAGTAAAACCGTCCGATAACTCGGAACAGACCCCAAAAACTGTCAACTGAGTTGGTCTAACTCTAGGGATGTAAAATGCCCTCTTAGAGATAAGGGTTAGAGTCCTCCCTTTGAATTACTGTCTCTCTACCTCTTTTTCTATAGTAACTTTACGGCAAATTAATAGTAATTATCCTATTTCCAGTTTGAATACGTCAAGCCACATAATAGTTAGTTAAATGTATGTAACTGATGACTGTTAAACAGTGTCCTGTTAAACAGTGTTTAACAGGACACTGTTTAACGTGGTCCTTTCCTCTTGAAAAAAACTCATAAATTATCGGTCATTTAATGGGACGTTTCCTGCAACGTGATTTTCTCCTTGTGATAAACATCGATGTTATTATTCACTATTTAGAGATGATCTCTATATTTACCATTATTCACTATTTAGAGATGATCTCTATATTCACTTTTTTTCACTATTTAGAGATGATCTCTATATTCACTATTATTCACTATTTAGAGATAATCTCTATATTCACTATTATTCACTATTTAGAGATGATCTCTATATTCACTTTTATTCACTATTTAGAGATGATCTCTATATTCACTATTATTCACTATTTAGAGATGATCTCTATATTCACTATTATTCACTATTTAGAGATGATCTCTATATTCACTATTATTCACTATTTAGAGATGATCTCTATATTCACTTTTATTCACTATTTAGAGATGATCTCTATATTCACTATTATTCACTATTTAGAGATGATCTCTATATTCACTATTATTCACTATTTAGAGATGATCTCTATATTCACTTTTATTCACTATTTAGAGATGATCTCTATATTCACTATTATTCACTATTTAGAGATGATCTCTATATTCACTTTTATTCACTATTTAGAGATGATCTCTATATTCACTTTTATTCACTATTTAGAGATGATCTCTATATTCACTATTATTCACTATTTAGAGATGATCTCTATATTCACTTTTATTCACTATTTAGAGATGATCTCTATATTCACTTTTATTCACTATTTAGAGATGATCTCTATATTCACTATTATTCACTATTTAGAGATGATCTCTATATTCACTATTATTCACTATTTAGAGACGATCTCTATATTCACTTTTTTTACTATTTAGAGATGATCTCTATATTCACTTTTATTCACTATTTAGAGATGATCTCTATATTCACTATTATTCACTATTTAGAGATGATCTCTATATTCACTATTATTCACTATTTAGAGACGATCTCTATATTCACTTTTTTTACTATTTAGAGATGATCTCTATATTCACTTTTATTCACTATTTAGAGATGATCTCTATATTCACTATTATTCACTATTTAGAGATGATCTCTATATTCACTATTATTCACTATTTAGAGATGATCTCTATATTCACTTTTATTCACTATTTAGAGATGATCTCTATATTCACTATTATTCACTATTTAGAGATGATCTCTATATTCACTATTATTCACTATTTAGAGACGATCTCTATATTCACTATTATTCACTATTTAGAGATGATCTCTATATTCACTATTATTCACTATTTAGAGATGATCTCTATATTCACTATTATTCACTATTTAGAGACGATCTCTATATTCACTATTATTCACTATTTAGAGACGATCTCTATATTCATGTAACACTTTACAGGGTAAAATAATAAATTCAAGATAAAAAACGTATCATTAAAAATTGTATTTCAATTATAATATTTTCATGCGATTTTTTAATAATAAATTGAATTTTTTTCTGGAACAATTAATTAGATGCAAATTAATTGTTCCAGAAAAAAATCATTTTTATATTAAAAAATCACATGAAAATATTATAATTAAAATACATTTTTTTTAATGTTACATTTTTTATCTTGAATTTGAATTAAAATTGAAATAAGATAACAATAATAATTCTATTTTTACATGATCGAAAATGTGAAACTGTCCGATATCTCGGAACTTACCCTTTTCTTATTTATGACTTTGATATTTTTTTTACTTTTTATAAAAAAATAAAACCACGGATATTACTCACAGTATTTAAGTAAATGTTATTTTTATACTTTTTAGCCCAATAATAATAGCTATTACAGTTTTAATTGTACTATAATGTATAATGTAATTTAAAGTACTATGTTATAAAATGTAAATCTAGGCAATTATTAAGTAGTTAGTAATTGCTTGTATACATTTTAAATATAGTTAATTAGGTGATTTCAATGCTAAGATAACTCCTTCATATTTTCTAATGTGGATTTATTAAATATTTATTTCCATTCATTATTCAATTGAATTATCTTGGACTTTTTTTGTTTGCTGGGTGCACGGACAGCAATCGAAATCTATACTAATAATTTCCTAAGTGTGTTTATTTATTTATTTGGTGTCCGCTTTTAAACTACGGGTAGTAAACATGAAGAATGTAACTATGATACGCACGGGAATATACTGACTTGATATTTAAATTATTATGTTTTTATCAAATTTTTATATGTATTTTATCTATGAAATAAATTAGACTATGCAAAAAATTTAATTTTTAATTTAATTCATTAAAAAGTAACGTAATAATGGGAAATATATTTGTATTGATGATGCCCCGTTATTTTTAACGGGAGAGTACACTAGTAAAATAATAAATTACAATGGTATCATACTTACTAACTTCTGATTTTTAATGACCTCTACTTGATGAGAACACCTCTCCTTGATGACTTATTTTCTAAATAAGTTATTTGATTTCATAATGTCCATTTATCCAATGAAATTGTTATTATCGTTAGTTATATTGTTATTATAAATGCATCAAGAAACAGATATTGTTATCATCTTTATATTATTATTTTATTTTCCTATGCACCCACGAAAAAGAAATTTATCAAAATACATTATTTAATATATCAAGTCTGTATTATTTCTAATTAAATAAATCCATTTTAAAAGTCAGTAAGTATGATACCATTATAATTTATTATTTTATTTCGATTTTTTCTGTGCGCCCAGCAAACAGAAAAGATCCGTTATCTTTAATGGTTATTTAATTTTTGCATTATAAATTTTTAAGAAATTTTACTCGTCATAACTTATATAATAAAATATAGGTATAGTTTGAATCAATATTTTTCACCGTTAAAATCACCACTCTTTCTTTCCACTGTTTCTTACCACTCTTTCTTTCTGTCTCTCTGTCCGTTTCTTACCTAAATCACTTCTACTCTTGCCTCTTTCTTCTCTTTACTCTTTTTAAGTGCGATAAAGAGGACATCCACCCCATATACTCTCAAAGAGCCACTTCAATAGTAACTCTTTAGTAGTGATCTATCTGCAGTCCTTGCTTTATAGAGCTACAAACGGCTTGTCAATAGCTAGAGTTATTTATAGCATTTTGGAGATATTTTAACTTCAAACTATTTATCATAGATGTCGGATGCATTATTTTATACTTTAAAATGATAGATCCTAGTTTTTATAGTTTTGTATAAAATCTATAAAATACAACGTTGTATTTAAACATAACTATGATATAGAGTTGAAATACGTAGGTAATAAGATGGTATAATTAGTTTACTTCTAATGGAAAATTTGATGGCAGGTTCGGTATAGTGTACGTAAAAAATATAATTTTTCTCTATTTCACGTTTTGATTCATAAATATTTCTCTAACG